>ML400198.1:0-135005 GCA_005239525.1 Nicotiana knightiana | reverse complement strand
GGGGGGGGAGTGCAACAGTCCAAATCTTCACCGCTTCAGCTGTCGAAATCACCGCTTCCTATTTGTTAAAATTCAGTTGAAAGCAGCCCCAACTCCTCCCATTTTCCACCACAAAACGAGCTCAAATGCAGCCCCAAAGAGCAGCAAAATTTGCTGCGAAACTGCTGAAAAAGCAGCCAAAAACAACTCGAAAACAAACCCCCTTTCTTCACAAAACAACACCATTTTAATCGGGGTCGAGTCGAATTTTTCAACGAGCTTTTTTCGGTAGGTTTCAAGGTCGCCAGCGAGGTCCTGTTTTAGGTCGACAGTTAGGTTTCCAGTCTCTGTACGTCGGAATAAATTTCTCTGTACGTTGTCTTTGAGTTAAGACATTTCGCTCCAAGCTTTGTTTAAATATGAGACCCTCGGTTCAAATTGAGTTTCATAAATAAAAGGCAATTAAGGTTATTCCCTTCACTTTTCATTATAGATTCATATTATGTTTCTTTTTGCTCCAATTTTTGAGTGATTTGCATCTTATTCACTAGTTTTACTTGACAAAGTGTCATATTAGCTCATTTCTTTCTGTACGTTAATTGCAAAGTATGGTTAATTATTTTTTTTTAAAGAAGTTTAGTCATTAATTTTTATTTGTCAAAAGAAATTTGCAGAGCCTTGTGGTTTGATTAATAAAACTTAGAAGAATTTTTGGTCTATGTGTTTTAAGATTAAAGAAGGTAAAAGATGAATTTGGAAATGAACTGATAAGGCAAATAAGGTCGCGGATTACTCGGGTGAAATCAAGAAGCGGATTATAAATTTCAGAATTTGTTTGGTTGCATAAGAATTAAATTTGGATTCGAATGATTTAATTAATTTCATATTCCATGACCTATGGCCTTTATAATAATCTCAAAATTAGTTTAAGAAGAATAATTCTTAATAATCCTAGTATACTTTAGGCGTGTATTAATAAATAAATCATCGTGATTGTGTACACGTTCGTGTGACATAATAATGATTTTTAAAATAAATCGAGGTATGCGTTCGCGCAACTTTGGCCAAACATTCTTAATATTAACAAAGCATTATTAATTGTGTATACATACGTGTGACATGATTTAGACGTCGTCTTTTTAAAAAAAAAAAACCAAGGTACACGTTCGTGCGGCTTTGGTGTTTTTCTTAAGTAATTAAGTGTTGTAAATTGTGTACACGTCCGCGTGACATGATTTTTGACAAATCAATTCAAGCGGGTATACGCATATGTAACCCGTCTTAAGATAATTCTTTAAATACAATTGAATAATAAGAAGCGGTAAAAATGTAAATGCACATAGGTATTAAAATCATTAATTAAATAATTTAAGCCAAGTATGAATCATTAAGAGACCGTGCTAGAACCACGAAATTCGGGAGTGCCTAACACCTTCTCCCGGGTTAACAGAATTTCGTACCTAGTCTTCTGGTTTCGCAGACTTTAACAAAGAGTCAAAATTTCCTCGATTTGGGATTTAAAATAAACCAGTGACTTGGGACACCATAAATTATTTCAAGTGGAGACTCTGAAATTAAATAAATAATCCCAAATTCGATTATGTCACTTAAATTGGAAAAACTCCATTATCCCACCCTTATCGGGAAAAAGGAGGTGTGACAATCGTTCCATTTGAGTTTTGCTTGATTTTCAAGCCTAAGAAGAAGTTTAGCTCACCCATCATACTCTTCTCAAACTCACTCCCCATAAGTATAGCAAACTCCTTACTCAATTTTTCAGAAGGTTCCCCAAATATGATATCATCCACATATATTTGCACAACCAGGAGGTCTTTACCTTTTTCCTTTAAGAACAAGGTGCTGTCAATTTTAACTCTTTTGTATCCATGTTCTAGAAGGAATTTTGATAGACGCTCATACCATGATCTTGGTGTTTGTTTGAGACCATAAAGAGCCTTGTCAATTTTGTATACATGGTCCGTTGACTCCTTTCTTTCAAAACCTGGAGGCTGTCTGACAAATACATCTTCCTTCAGATAGCCATTGAGGAAGGCACTCTTAACATCCATCTGATGGAGAGTGAATTCCATGTGTGCAACAAATGCTATAAGAAGTCTGATTTCCTCCAGTCTTGTCACAGGGGCAAAGGTCTCATCATAGTTAACTCCCTCTTCTTAACTGTATCCTTGAACAACAAGTCTAGCCTTGTTTCTTTTAACAGTTCCATCCTCATCAATCTTGTTCCTGAAGACCCACTTTGTGCCAATCACTGATTTGTCTAGTGGTCTGGGTACCAAGTGCCACACTTGACTTCTTTCAAATTGATTCAGCTCTTCTTGCATGAAATTTACCCAGTCAGCATCCTGTAAGGCTTCACCAATGTTCTTTAGTTCAATCAAGGATAGTAAGGCATCAAACACACAGAGATTTTTCAAAGAGGATCTTGTTTTGATTCCAAACGTTAGATCTGTTATGATGTTCTCAAAAGGGTGAGAACTCTAATATCTGTGTGGTTTGAGAACCAACTGTTCACTTCTGGATAGTCCTATGGTGTCTTGTTATTGTGGAACAGGATCACGGACAAGGTTTATATGTTGAGTTCCCCTTGTCGTGTTACTTGGGGTAGTTGGACCTGTTCCATCTTCCATGTTTGCTTCAATGTTTTCACTGCTTCTCACCAGTCCAAGCTCCTCATCTTCTGGTTCCTGTCTCTTAGCAAGAGTGTTAGTTTCATCAAAGACAAGATGTACACTTTCTTCTATACACATATTTCTTTTATTATACACTTTATAAGCTTTGCTATGTGATGAATATCCCAAGAATACTCCCTCATCATTTCTGGGATAAAATTTTCCTAGGGAATCTTTTCCATTATTGTGCACAAAGCACTTGCATCCGAAAGCCCTAAGGTGGGATATGTTGGGCTTTCTCCCTTTAAGTAATTCATAAGGAGTTTTCTCTACCATAGGCCTGGTCATGCATCTATTTATTATATAGCATGCAGTGTTTATTGCTTCTGCCCAGAAGCTATGAGGTAGTTTGCTAGAAAGAAGCATGGTTCTTGCCATATCTTCCAGAGTTCTATTCTTTCTTTCAACAACCCCATTTTGCTGTGGGGTCCTAGTGGCAGAGAAATTGTGATTGATGCCATGTTCATCACAGAACTCAGCAAACTTTGCATTCTCTAATTCAGTCACATGATCAGATCTTAGTGATGCTAGTTGATTTCCTAACTGATTTTGAGTTTTCTTGACAAATAAGGTGAACATATCAAATGTTTCATCCTTAGATGTCAGAAATAAGGTCCAAGTGAACCTTTAATAGCCATCAACTAGCACCATTACATATTTCTTACCACCTCTGCTCAGAGTTCTCATAGGACCACATAGGTCCATATGAACCAGTTCCAACGTCCTGGTGGTACTGACCATTTTCTTACTTTTGAAAGAAGATCTTACCTGCTTCCCCCTTACACATGCCTCACAAACCTTGTCTTCCTTGAACTTAATGTTAGGGAGCACTACCACTAAGTCTTTAGAGACTAGTTTCTTTAGCTGATTTAGACTTGCGTGACCAAGTCTTTTGTGCCACAGGAGGGGATCACTGTCCAACACANAGCCACTATCCAAATACCAAATTTGGTTGCCTCCTCTCACTTGAACCTACAAAAAGAATCAGGGGTTAGTTTTAAGAACCCAAACTAGTTTGGGTCCTTTTCTATGAGAGAATGGATGAATCAAGCTTTTTCTATCCCAATTTGGTAGCCAATTTTTCCTTTTAACAAAACTCTCATTTCTTCGACTGGCCTGCTCTTTTGCAATACACTCAATTTTGTGGTGGCCAGTCTTACCACAATGGGTGCAGATTTTATTTTCAGGGAGAGTGAGATACTTGCTTTTGGGATCCCACTTGGGCAATTTACTTCTAAAGCCAATCCCTCTCCGANTCAGACAGTGTGGACAAGTCTATGACATAGATGTTATTCATTCTTTTTCCCTTACCAACCCCAATAATTTCACATTTATTTCCGTTTCCAAAGAAGACATTTCCTCCTTTGAGACTTTCAAGTGAAAGGAATTGTTCCATGTTCCCAGTCATATGCTTTGAGCAGCCACTATCCAAATACCAAATTTGGCTGCCTCCTCTCACTTGAACCTACAAAAGAATCAGGGGTTAGTTTTAAGAACCCAAACTAGTTTGGGTCCTTTTCTATGAGAGAATGGATGAATCAAATTTTTCCTGGCCCAATTTGGTAGCCAGTTTTTCCTTTTTACAAACCTCTCATTTCTTCGACTGGCCTGCTCTTTTGCAGTACACTCATATTTGTAGTGCCCAGTCTTACCACAATGGGTGCAGATTTTATTCTCAGGAAGAGTGAGATACTTGTTTTTGGGATCCCACTTGGGCAATTGACTTCCAAAGCCAATCCCTCTCCTGTTGCTACTATGATTCTCTTGAAGCCATATCAGGGCATCAGAGGATTTATTCCATTTACAAGTTCGATCTAATTCATGTTTGACTTTGCCAAGTTCTTCTTTAAGAGTTCTTATCTGTTCATCCTTGGCATACATCTTATCTTTTAGTTTTCCCACGTTTTCTTCTAACATGATATGAGAATTATCAACAACTTTTTTACTGGATCCTAGCTTTACCTTTAAGTTTTCAGATTTTAGTTCTAGAATCTTTGTTTCAAGTGGATGAACCTAGTTCAACAAGACAATGTTTTTCTTTTCAGATTTACTAAGTCTGATTTCCAGGTTCATGCATTTTGCTTTTAGCATTTCACATTCTGTAGAGAGTTGTTCCTTCTCTTTGGTTGTTTCTTCGGAATCATCCATGAAATCAAGTAGCAACTCAGAGAGTTTTTCCTTAGATAGGAACTTTATTTTATTTTTAAGATGGGAGATACTTACCTCTGGTTCNGTTCAACAAGACAGTGTTTTTCTTTTCAGATTCACTAAGTCTGATTTCCAGGTTCATGCATTTTGCTTTTAGCATTTCACATTCTGTAGAGAGTTGTTCCTTCTCTTTGGTTGTTTCTTCGGAATCATCCATGAAATCAAGTAGCAACTCAGAGAGTTTTTCCTTAGATAGGAACTTTATTTTATTTTTAAGATGGGAGATACTTACCTCTGGTTCGTCATGTGATTCCTCATCGGATTCTCTAATTTCGATGAGCGCCTGATCTTCATTCTCACCATCTTCTGATTCTTCATCTGAACTTTCCCCCCAAGCAGCAACCATTGCTTTTGTTGTGGTTTTCTTGTGTTGGACCTGTTCCTTCTTTCATATCTCTCTTTTTTCCATTCCACTTCCCACTGAGGACAGTTCTTGATAAGATGGTCAGTCATTCCACACTTGTAGCATCCCTCGTTGGTTGCCCTTTCTGGAGCTTTTGCTTTATTGTAATTTCCTTCTCTAGAGATTCCTTTCTTCTTTATTAGAAAGTTTCTGAATTCTTTGGTAATCATGGCCATCTCATCTTCCTCAAGATCTACTCCCTCAGTGATTCTCAGTGCTAAAATCCTCTCCTTCTTTGGACCATCCAGCTTCATTGTCTGCCTTCTAAGCTCATAGGCAGTAAGGTTTCCAGTTAGTTCATCCAATCTGAGGGTTGCCATATTTTTAGATTCCTGGATAGCAGTGATTTTTCTTTCCCAGGAGATTGGTAAGACCCTTGTCAGGATCTTCTCTACCCTGTCCTCTTCAAGAATGACTCTACCATGAGAGTTAAGTTCATTTGTCAAAGTTGTGAACCTTGTGTACATCTCTTGAATTGTCTCTCCTTCTTTCATAGTGAAATTTTCATACTGTGAGTATAGAAGAGTACCTCTTGATCATTTTACCTGAAGTTTTCCTTCATGGGCTACTTGCAAGGTATCCCAGATTTCTTTGGCAGTGGTGCAACTTTGGATTCTGCTATACTCGTCTGGACCTAGTCCACACACTAGCCACTTCTTGGCCTTTGCATTCTTTTCCCATTTCTTCAGATCCTCAGCAGTGCAGTCAACTCTAGTATTTGGTACATCTATACCTTCAGCAATCTTCATCATGGTAGCTAGAGGACCATTAGTGACTATGTCCCAGAGTTCATAGTCTTCTCCAATCAGGTGGTCCTTCATCCTGGTCTTCCACCAAGAGTAATACTGGCCATTGAAGAGTGGTGTCCTTACATTTGATTGACCCTCCCAGTTTCCAGGTGGTGCACTCATTTTGATCTTTTACAAGGTGTTAACTTTATCAAGGATAACCTGCTCTGATACCAATTGATGTTTTATACATCAATATCACACAAAAGGGGAGGGGGGATGATTTGTGTGGTGTCCAATTTTCGAGTGTTGTCTCAATAGAAGAACCTGGTTCTTCTTGGTGTTCCAACTTCTACTTGTGCGGAATAATAAATGTAGTAAAGAAAAAACACAGAGATTTTTATGTGGAAAACACCTGGCTCAAAAGGTGAAAAACCACGACCTACTCCTCAGTAAGATTTTCCCAAACTCTTCACTACAACTCTGAGCCAAACATCAGTTACAAAATAAACTCTTTTGTAAACCTAAGGACTAACTCTAATCCTTTTGCAGCAACCTAGCCTCTAGCTAATTGCAACAAGCTTCAAGTTAACTCTAACTTGAACAACGTGTACCTATTATATTTCTTCTAATAAAGCTGAAAGAAACAATATTAAATCACCTACTACAATCAACTAGACTCGAATGACAAACTGATGGAACTGGTTCTTCTAGCTGGTCAGTAGCTTTTATATTGCACAAGGATTCTGCTTGCAAAATTTCTATGGTAATTTTGCCTTCAGTTCTTGCTTCAATTCTGTCTGTGTGTGAATAAGTATTCAGTAGGAATACTCCAACATTATATAGCGCCAGAAGAGTTAAGATGTTCTTGTTTAGTTCTAATGAAACTCTTCCTTGGTGAAAGAGTTTGTGTATATCTCAACTTCCTTCCTTTATTTCTGTCCTTCCTGAACTCGAATTGTAACCCCTTATCAATTTGCAACCTTTTCGCATTAGAAGACAACCTCTTAGTTCATGGATAATTCACATATCACGTTTATCTCCTGTGCATGTACGGTTCTTGTGCCAATTGGTTCGTTCGAGATGTTTGCCCTGATGGACCTGGTTCAACTGGGTAGGAATTTGTCAATCTTCAAAACCATGCAGTGACTTGGGTCAACAGAGTGGATGATTTCTCTAGATTTACCTGGGTTATGTTTTTAAGTTACAAAGATGATGATTTAAAGAATTTTTAAGTTTTCTGTAAGAAGGTTCAACGAGAAAAGGGATACTACATCTCTACTATCAGAAGTGATCATGGAGGAGAATTTGAAAGCAGAGCCTTTGAAAGTTTTTGCAACGATCAAGGAATCTCACACAACTTCTCTTCACCAAGATCACCGTAGAAAAATGGAGTAGTAGAGCGTAAAAATAGAACCTTACAGGATATGGCAAGAATCATGATTGTGAAAAATTCTCTACCTCATCACTTCTGGGCAAAAGCTGTGAGTACAGCATGCCATATCATCAACACGTGTCTGATTCAACCAATCCTAAAAAAGACTCCTTATGAACTATGGAACGATAAGAAACCCAACATCAGCTATTTTCACCCATTTGGATGCAAACGCTTTATCCACAACAATGGAAAGGAAAATTTCGGTAAGTTTGATCCTAAGAGTGGTGAAGGTATATTTCTTGGATACTCTCCTTCAAGTAGAGTATATAGAGTTGACAATAAAAGAACTTTATACACTGAAGAATCAATTCATGTTATTTTGTTGATACTAACCCTCGCCGAAGGAATGAAAAAAATTCCTAAAGATTAGGAAATCTCGTTTGTCCCTAAATCTGTTATTGTAGGAAAGGATCATCAAAGTGAGTAGGCTGCTCAGCAGACTCAACCAGCTGAAGAGCTCGCAAAAAATTTCGAACTGTCTCCAGCAGATCAGTCGACTAATATAGAAAGAGAACCTTCCTCAAACACTCCAAATGAATGGAAAAGTGAACCTGGATATCCTCACAAATTTATTATAGGATATCCACAGGAAGGAATCACTACAAGAAGATCACTACAGGAAGGAATCACTACAAGGAATCGCTCCAAATGAATGGAAAACTCATGTGGCTCTTATTTCTCAACTTGAGCCAAAGAAAGTAGATGAAGCTCTGAAAGATACTCACTGGATAAGTGCTATGAAAGAAGAACTAGATCAATTTGAAAGAAATAAAATGTGGGAATTGTTTCCAAGACCTTCAAACTCCACCATCATTGGAACTAAGTGGGTATTCAGAAACAAATTGAATGAATCTGGTCAAGTGGTTCGAAATAAAGCAAGATTGGTTCCCCAAGAATACTCTCAGCAAGAAGGAATCGACTATGATGAAACTTTTGCGCCTTTAGCAAGACCCGAATCCATATGAATATTACTTGCTTTCGCTGCTCACAAAGGATTCAAGCTATTTCAAATGGATGTTAAAAGTGCATTCTTAAATGGCTATATCTCTGAAGAAGTATATGTGAAGTAACCACCAGGATTTGCAAACGTCACCTTCCCTGATCATGTATACAAGATGACTAAAGCTTTGTACGGCCTTAAACAAGCTCCACGTGCCTGGTATGAAAGGTTAAGTTCTTTTCTTCTAAATCAAGGGTTCAAAAGAAGTAATATTGATACAACTCTATTTATTAAGCATTCCAGTTCAAGTAATCATATTACTCAAATTTATGTTAATGACATTATTTTTGGTAGTACTAACTATGTTCTATGTGAAGAATTTTCTCTTTCCAAGAAAGGAGAATTTGAAATGAGCATGATGGGAGAACTGACATTTTTTCTCGGACTTCAAATCAAACAGTCTCCTAAAGTGATTTTCATTAGCCAAACCAAGTACACTAAAGAGCTTATCAAAAAGTTTGGCATGGAAAATGCTAAGTCAATCGGCACTCCAATGAGTCCAACAACAATGCTCGATGATGACAGCAATGGAAAGAAGGTTAATGAAACCATGTATAGAGGAATGATTGGATCCCTACTATATCTCACTGCTATTCAACCAGATATTATGTTCAGTGTGTGCAAGATTTGAGTCGGCTCCTAAGGAATCCTATCTCACTGCTGTTAAATAGATTATTAGATATCTAATTGGTACTTCTGAGCTAGGATTATGGTACTATCATTCTAAAAATTTTGCTTTAAGAGGTTTTTCAGATGCAGATTTTGCAGGTGACAAGATTGATAGAAAAAGCACAAGTGGCACGTGTCAACTTTTGGGAAATGCATTAGTATTTTGGCATAGCAAGAAACAAAATTGTGTTTCCCTATCAATGACTGAAGCAGAATATTTAGCTGTTGGAAGCTTTTGTACACAAGTTCTATGGATTATGCATCAACTTCTCGACTATGATATCTCTTACCTCTACTCCTATATTTTGTGATAATACCAGTTCTATTTATTTATCAAAAAATTTTGTGTATCATTCTAGAGCAAAGCATATAGAAATTAAGCATCATTTATCCGTGATCATGTTGCTAAAGGTGATATTATTTTAGAGTTTATTAGTATTGATTCTCAACTTGCTGATATTTTTACAAAACCACTTTTGGAAGAAAGATTTTGTTTTCTTCGAAAAAAATTGGCATTATGCCAAATTTGTAAAACAAATCTTTTACTGTCTTCTAAATATTTTATTTCCTTAATTATATGTGGTTTACCTTAATTACTTGTAAGTGTAATAATTGCTTCTTCATCAGTACCGCTGATCCGTCACTTCAGAAGCAACACTTCCTTCTAAACCCGCCTTTTCCTTTAACCAAGGCGACCCTTCGTTCCACCGAATAGTATCAATAAAAACCTTTCCTTCCCTGTTACTCTCTCCATCTCATCAAAGACAACATTCTCACCATGGCCAAAAGAAACCCCTCTTCTTCCATTGAGACCAGACGCAGTAGAAGATTTCAAAAGCCCCTAAACCCTGAAGAACCTGTGGACTTGGAGTCTTCCATTAACTCAGATTTCCTCAAAACAGACAATGAGAGTAGTGAATCTTCCAAAAATCCTCCCATTAGCCATAAAAAAAATCAGGCAAAAGACCTATGGATCAAACCCCCAAAAAGGTTGCATGTAAGAAAGGAAAAGTGGAGAACTAAATTCCGTCCTGAAGACAAACTGATCTTTTATGGTCCAAGTGAAAAAGCAAGGTTTGAGTCCTACAAGTCAAAATCCATGGCTTATGGATGCTCTAAAGTCGCTCTCTCATGAGAAATCTTCACTATGATATGACTGCTATATTTGATTTTCAGCATCTTTCTTCTCTGTTTAATACCATTGGAAACTCTGTTTATGAGGAACCAACGAGGATATGCAAACCTATTTGTGAATGACAAAGATGATTTGGAATCTCTGGTGTTAGGAACTAGAATTGTTCTAGACTCTTATCAATTTGAAAAGATTTTCTCTGCTAAGTTTAGTGGGTTTGATATTTTTGTGCAAAATTCGTGGCCAAAAGATTTTGAAGTTTCCTTTGAAGAAGCAAAAACCTTTTTATCTGATAATCCTCCTGATATCGGTCCCAAGAACCTTAAGTTTGAACATCGTGTCTTGGATCATATGATTGCTACTATTCTTGTCGCCAGAACTGGGTCCGTTAACTCTTTGTCCGCTGGAGATGCTTTTGTAATTACTATCTAGTTAACAATAAAAGACTAGATTGGTTTGTGTGGATTCGCCAATATATGCTTGAAAGTATCAGGGACATATCTTCTTCTGCTGCCTATTTACCATATGGTCTTCTCATCTCACACATTCTCGAAGTCATGAAGGTGGACTTGGCACCCTTTACACCCCAAGCACATTACCAGTATTTATGATAAGACAATTTTTTCAATGATGGGGTACATATTGGGTGGTGATGGATGGGTTAAGCGTCCAAAGTTAAAAGTATTCCAGTGCCAGTTGAAATTCAAATTGAACAACCAACATCTCAGGCGACTGCCTCTCAGACTCTTCAGCAAATTCAGCACTATCTGGATAGAGTAAAATTGCTACTGGTTGAGATGAAGGAACAGGTAGACAAAATCAGGAAAGTTACTAAGGAGACAGGTACAGATGTGGCTATGCTCAGAATGGATATAGGAGTCACACAGAGACAAGGAACCAGGGCTTTCAATTCCATGAGTGAAAAGATGGATAAGCTTGTCAAATATGTCGAAAACTCCTATGACTCCTTCTGTACCAAAGTGATAAACACTCTCAAGTATTTTCTTGGAAGAAGCTAATGGGTTTCTGTGTGATGGTGTTACAAACAATATTTTCTTTTCTTTTATGCTTTTTCTTGCTTGCTGGTGGTTTTAAATAAACTCTTTTTTGCTTGGGTCTGCAAAAATTATGCCTCTGCTGAAGGCATTACCTTTGCTGCACTACCTAACTAGTTATTATGTATATTACTTCCTATATTACTTGTATTGTGTGCTTTCTTTGCTTTCTGATTGATGTCAAAGGGCCGGAACAATGTAGAGAAGTAAAACAACCAACTCAGGAGGAGACAACACTTATTCAGGGGGAGATGGCATCAACTCAGGGGGAGCAACTTAGAGGGTGAAATAAAAAGGCAAGTCTCATAATTAATGTTTACTCTCTTTTGATTGTCATCATCAAAAAAGGGAGATTGTTAAGTTAAAATCCAAAGTTTCAACGATGACAATGTTCATTTACCTTTTTCTTGCAGAAATCGAAATCACTAAAAGGAAAAAAAACTAATGAAAAGTTGTCCAAAGATTTGATTGCTGAATTAATGGACCAGAAGAAGGAATCAAATTTTATCACATCCATTCGGCCTCAATCAAAGGAAATCAAATTACAAATCAAGGAGCTATTTCCAGCAAATATCCAGTATCCTTAATTAAGCTCAATCAAAAGCTTGAATGTATCCTCAATGTAAGCTTGTGACAAGGAAAGTCATGATGGAATCCGGCTCTTCCCAGGAGCAGGATTCGAAGAGGCACCTCTTGGGTCAAATCCTTTTGAAGATCTCGTGCCTCTATTTTGGTCAAGGCTCAACGACTCTCTACTCTCCTATAAGAAGTCTGCTGAGAACAAATGGAAGATTTGCGCACTACACACATTATTTCTGAGTCTCTCTACTTCTTAGCCTAACACTGTAATCTTTAGTTTATCAGAGTCTCAAAAGATAGGAAGAGTTAGAACACAAAAGAGAGTTGTGTCATTATTCAAGATTCATTATTGCTATACTTCATTGGTGGTGAACGAATCAAAACCATCTATACTGTAAGACTTTCAAAATCTAAAGGGAACCCTTATGACCCAAGGAAAACTGGATGTAAGTACCATACCGGTACCAAACCAGTATAAAATTATTGTGTGTCATTTGCTGTTATTTTACATTTTGCTCTTTATTTAGTCAACTAAAATAATCGTTAGTCGACTAAGTTTTTAATAGACCACAATTCACCCCCGCCCTCTTGTAGTTCATACATGGAGCGAATACATGCGCGTACAGTTGTATTCATGAATACAACAGCGCGAATACATGCGCGTACAGCTGGACTGCCCTGATTTTATGCGTTTTTTCACTGATGTATTCATAAATACATGGCGCGAATACATGTGAATACATGCGCGTACAGCTGGACTGCCCTAATTTTAGACGCTTTTTACTGATGTATTCATGAATACAGCACGCGAATACATGTGAATACATGCGCGTATAGCTAGACTATCCTGATTTTAGGTCTTTTTTTGTTGTTGTATTCATGAATACATGGCGCGATACATGTGAATACATGCGCGTACAACTGAACTGTCATGATTTTAGGCGCTTTTTGCTGCTGTATTCATGAATACATCAGTGTGAATACATATGAATACACTGCCGTAACAATTATATAGTAGCTATAGGAAATAATTATGTACATAGTAGCTATAAAAAATTAATAATCACTAAAAATAGTAATTTCTGAAAATCCCTCTTTTTTCCCTTCTTTGGTTTGGTTCATATGGTTTTAACGGATAACGTGCAGCATGTCAAAATGACTAATATGCTTCATAATTACGAAAACAAGAGAAAAGAAGGGAAACAGACCAATGTGATTGTTCAAATTGTAATTGTGCATAGACAATTAGCAATATTTGATCTTGTTCAAATTGTTCAAAGCAATACTTAATCTTTTGAAATTCAACATTTTGCCATCCATACATTTTCTATTTAATTAGTACCAACACGGACAAAAACCTATTTGGTCCAAGGTGGCTCTTTCGTACTTCATGTGCAATGAATTTGACAAATATAGACGACCACTTGAATTTTTTTCCAAAATTTATAGAATAAGCTTAGTGTTATATTGTATTATTTCTTGGATAATGTTCTATACAAAGAGCAACATTAAGGTATCACGATGTTCTAGAATTATAAAAAAAAAGTAATTAGATATCAGGGACAAAGTTTGGCCTTGATCGGCCTAACAACAAAAATATACTAGAAAACACCCTCCTGAAACCACAATAATAATAATAATAATAATAATAATAATAATAATAATAATAATAACAACAACAAAAAAAAATAAAAAAAATAAAATCCAGTATGATCCCAATGTAGGGTCTGGGAGGGTAGTCTGTACGCAGACCTTACCCTACCTAATGCAGGTAGATAATGTTGTTTCCAATAGACCCTCGGCTCAGGAAGGACAAGAAGAAGAAAAGGAAATCAAGGAAGGAAGAAAGAAGGAAGAGAAAAGAAAAAGGGAGAGATAAAGTATAAGTAGTACCAAATAATAGCAACGGGGAATACAATACCTGATGCGAACAAAACAACTTAATGTAATAAAAATCTAAAAATGTGAAGGGACATGCATGCTACCATGATTATCGGGGACAAAGTTTGGCCTTGATCGGCCTAACAACAAAAATATAATAGAAAACGCCCTCCTTAAACCACAATAAAAATAACAATAAAAATAACAATAACAACAACAACAACAACAACAACAACAACAACAACAACAACAACAACAACAACAACAATAATAATAATAATAATAATAATAATAATAATAATAATAATAATAATAATAATAATAATAATAATAATAATAATAATAATAATAATAATCATAATCATAATCATCATAATCATAATAATAATAATAATGATGATGATAATAATAATCATAATTATCATAATAATAATAATAATAATAATAATAATAATAATAATAATAATAATAATAATAATAATAATGTAAAAATGTGTGTCTTGCTGTACTTATTAACTTGCTCTAGCTTGTAGGTTTCATCAACTTGAATTTTATTACACGGAAATTAGTTAGACGAATTTCAACGATTAGTTAGTTAAAGTTGTTAATGACCAAATGGATGACATAGCAAAATTATCAAAAAATATGATATATATGTCGATAGTTCAAACTTCCAAGTCAATATAGTTATCAGGATCGGGATTTGGCTTACATATAATTAGAACTCGTGATTACAATGTCTAATTACCTCAAAATCACTTTTTTTTTCAAATTCTCAAATGCATTGCCGAAGATAACATAGCCGCCCTTAAGAAAACGACTTCAATAAAATTTTTATAAGAGAACATGACAAGAAAATTAAAAGGTATTTACTTCTTTTTTAATGATGTTGGTGTTTGAGCCAACTTATAAACAATAATTTCCTATCTATAGTTGGAGCATTAAATTTATGTAAATTTAATTTCCTATCTTCATCCTTAATCTTCCAAGAGGCTTGGACCATGAAACCAAGATTCAATTGACGGTGAATTAACTATCGCTTATAACGGGTGAGATACTATGAAACACTTTGAATCGAAAAAGTTTGATCAATTTCATGTATGACAATTCTATTGAGTATTTACTATTTCCCACCATCACATGTATCGGTAACCTACCCACCCATCTCTCATCCACCCACGCACAAGACTTAGGTTGATAAGAGAAAAATCACGTATGTTTTTGTCACAACTAAAGGATTGGTTCTCCATTGCATATTGTTTTACCATGCATGATGTCAAATTGTCAATTATAGTTTGGTTTGGAAAAATCTAGAAGACATGAAGTCCTTGCATTCATGAATATTAACATACTCTTAAGTGAAGCAACAAATTGCACTACAATTTGTGTAACAAGACAAAAATTCTCCGGTCAATAGTATCACCAAAGCCTTAGCTATCTCCCAGAAATTTCATATGAAAGATGTGTTGGTGCAATGTGCAGCCCCTGGGATTACTGTATCGTGTCGTTGTAGACCCCATTTGTAGGACTACACTGGGTATATTGTTATCGCATCGTTAAATCTGTCGTTACGTAATGACAAAATGTGTCATTTTATGAACAACGGATTTGGTGTGGTGGTGCGTAACATCATAAAACGACAGCAAACGATACAATCTATCCAAACGTTGTATTCATACAAATAATACAATACAGAACAATACAATAGGATACATTATGAAACGACACGTAACAAACAAACCAAACAACCTGTAAAATAACACATGAAACAAAAAGCAAAGAAATTTCAAATAACAATATATTTTTCACTGGAGCAGCCGCTCACGACAGAACCCTATACTATATTCTGGTCAAGATGCATGGAAAATCTACCTTTAGCCACCAGAAATGAGTCATTTTCATAGTGTCTTTGAGCTCCAAAATCCCACTTGTGAGTAAGAAGGTTCAACAAGTAACTATGACCAGAACTCACGTAAGGTAGACTTGAACTCTGGGACCATTGCAAGACTTGGAATAATGAATGTGCATTGTGGGACCAAGAAAAAGTAAGAGCAAACCCCTCATTTTAATCTACTGATCCTACTTTCTTGATTTCTTCAATTCCCCCATAATATAAATACCCTTTCAAGATTCACTCTTTTGCATCAAACAGTCTAGCATTCATCTTCAATCTTCATTTATCTCATTTTTAACACACTTAGAAACACATACACTTTACCAAGAAAGATGGAGAACTTCCCAATTATCAACTTGGAAAAGCTCAATGGTTCTGAAAGAGCTGACACCATGGACATGATTAAAGATGCCTGCGAGAACTGGGGCTTCTTTGAGGTAACAGTTTGCATGTATAGCTTACAGGAACTCAGTAGCTTTGGTTCAAGTCTTGTATTTGTGTGAAGAAATCCATTGAATGTTACGTCCAAATTACAGTAATTTAAAAGAACTAGAATCCCGAACTCATAATCTTCAAATCATCGCTTTGATGTGCCTTGTACTCCAACCAATACAGTAAGCTAGTAAGAAATCTTGCATATTGATGTTTTTGTTTGTTAATGTTATTGCAGTTGGAGAACCATGGGATTCCACATGAAGTAATGGACACAGTGGAGAAAATGACAAAGGGACATTACAACAAGTGCATGGAGCAGAGGTTCAAGGAATTGGTGGCCAGCAAAGGTCTTGAAGCTGTACAAGCTGAGGTTACTGATCTTGATTGGGAAAGCACTTTTTTCTTGCGCCATCTTCCTAATTCTAACATTTCTCAAGTACCCGATCTTGACGATGAATACAGGTAATTCACACAATACTAAGACTCTACAAGAACAAATAAACCTCGAACATAATGGAGTATTGCATAAATTATACATAGGAAGGGACAGTGAACCTTAAATAACATGCTCCACATGTTACACATTTTATTGGTGTATGGATTAATTGTGACTCGGTCAAGAATAGAACAATCAAGATATATATATATAGTTTCTTATGTCAAAGTTTTTTAACTTATAGTAAATTGGTGTCCCAAATGATACAGAGAAGTCATGAGAGATTTTGCTAAGAGATTGGAGAAGTTGGCAGAGGAGCTACTGGACTTGTTATGTGAAAATCTTGGACTTGAAAATGGTTACCTGAAAAAGGTCTTTTATGGATCAAAAGGTCCCAATTTCGGAACTAAGGTTAGCAACTATCCACCGTGCCCTAAGCCAGATTTGATAAAGGGACTTCGCGCCCACACAGATGCTGGTGGCATAATCCTTCTCTTCCAAGATGACAAGGTGAGTGGCCTCCAACTCCTCAAAGACGGTCAATGGATCGATGTTCCTCCTATGCGCCACTCAATTGTGGTTAACCTTGGCGACCAACTTGAGGTCTGTTCTTTTACACTGTCAGTATATATAAGTTAAATCTAGCTTGGAAATATTAAAAGAGTAGTCATTATTAAATGAAAAATCAGGTGATCACCAATGGGAAATACAAGAGTGTGATGCATAGAGTGATTGCACAAACAGACGGGACTCGGATGTCACTAGCCTCATTTTACAATCCAGGAAATGATGCAGTGATCTATCCAGCACCAGCTCTAGTTGAGAAAGAGGCAGAGGAAAGCAAAACAGTTTACCCAAGGTTCGTGTTTGATGATTATATGAAGTTATATGCTGGGCTCAAGTTTCAAGCCAAGGAGCCAAGGTTTGAAGCCATGATCAAGGCCATGGAAACTGATGTGAAAAAAGATCCAGTTGCAACTGCTTAAATTCCAATTCGAGAGGAAGGATGGAGTTTGAAAAGACAATGACATTATTTGCTTCTTTTGTTTCGTAGTGTCTCTGCTGCATACAGTAGAAAGAGTTCTAAAGTCTGTATCTCAAAATAAACTGATAAATCAAAGCTACTTTCTAGAAAAATCTTTATACAAATAATTACAAGTGTCATATTTCCTCTTCTTGATATTACTGTCTCATCTTCCTTAGTTTAACTTTTTGAACATACTTCTATTGGCAGAATTCGAGTTGAGAAACTAACTATGAATAAAACTAATATAGCCCTTACACAAGAATTTTACATGGAACTTATGAAGCCTATACAGGCAAGCAGGTTATGGGAATTTTTATTTGATCAAACTAGATTAATTTTGAATGAGATAGTAGTGGCCTGAGGCATCTTCTATGCACTCCTTCAAGAGCATGAAAAGCAAAACAAGTTGACTTGATGCCCTTATCAAGACATGGCGTTGCTTTAGCTTACCGATGACATGACCCTAGATAGAACGATACGAAGGTCGAGGATTAGTGTCGAAAGTTGATAGGTAACCGACGGTGTCTCCTAGTATTACCCGTAGTATTAATAATATTCTTATTTCCTGTTCCGAGATTTTTTTATTATATGTTGTGTCTTTCTTGCTGATAGATAGTATATATTAGTACTATTCTTGTATTTCTTATCTCTAGATATTTGTTAATACTGGGAGTCTTTGTTTTTTCGTTTCTTTTTCTTGTTGTTGTTATGGTTGGTTGCTTCTTTGTCTATGTTATTTGAGCCAAGGGTCTATTGGAAACTGCCTGACTCCATTTTGTGGATTATACTGAGTTTTTTGTTGTTGATGCCCTATCAAACATTAGGGGCAAATTAATTTCAAAGGATTTTGTCTCAACTTATCTTGTTCTCTCTTCTTCTTCAACAAGAAAAGAAAAGAAAAACACTTCTGATTTGAAACAGTGGAGTATTATTTTTTTAACGGAAAAGGATAAAAAATATCCCTTTACTATGTGAAAAAGATCACATATACCCTTCGTTATACTATTGGTCTATTACAACCGCTGACGTTATAAAATTGGTGCAAAAATACCCTTAGTCCGTTAAATCGTCCACCATGTCCAATATTATCACACATGGCCTGACTTTTTGATGATGTAGATGCCACGTGGCAATGCCACTTCACCACCCTAACCCCATTTTACCTCGTCCTACCACTTCTTCCTCTCCATAATTGCATAAACCCTTAAGGAACTATAACAAAAAAATTTCAGGAAATAAATTAGCTAAACATGAATATCAATTTTCTTTGTGTTTTTAATAAATAATTAAGAGATATTTAAGGAAAATTTAGATAAGTAAATTTTGATAAACAATGCGCCCTATGGAGTAGCGGCATTGTTTGCGTATTTTCGTTGGCGACGGAGATTGATTATAAGACAGAGAGGCGAATAGCTGAGACGCACACAGGATAATGGTAGTATGTAGTATTACACACAAAGGTAATATGTCCAAGAATTAGCTGAAAATAGTAGTATGCAGTATTACGCGGTCGAGGGATAATGGTCATTAGTTACTCTAGTGATGACAGGCACACGCTCATCATGCTCAAAATGGACTGCGTTTTCTGTGGAATGATGACTGGCATTTATGAGGATGCCCGAAATCCATTGACATATAGTGTACTGTAGTTTGGAGCGCAGTTGTTACAAATTATCTATAAAATGGTATAATAGAAGCTTCATTGTTTGTCCAGATACTCCTGCTCGCTTTCATTTAAGATCTTTGAATCTCCCAAGTTTACAGAATATGCAAATGACCAATCATGTGATACTAATTAGGCCTAAGGGTCCTATTATGCAGAGATATAAAATAATACCTAGGACCAACAAGATAGCATCTTTGTGTTTTTAATAAATAATTAAGAGATATTTAAGGGAAATTTAGATAAGTAAAGAAAATTGATTTTTATGTTTAGCTAATTTATTTTCTGGAATTTTTTTGTTATAGATCCTTAAGGGTTTATGCAATTATGGAGAGGAAGAAGTGGTAGAGGAGGTAAAATGGGGTTGGGGTGGTGAAGTGGCATGCCACGTGGCATCTACATCGTCAAAAAGTTAGGCCATGTGTGATAATATTGGACATGGTGGACGATTTAACGGACTAAGGGTATTTTTGCACCAATTTTATAACGTCAAGGGCTGTAGTAGACCAATAGTATAACGGAGGGTATATGTGATCCTTTTCACATCGTAAAGGGGTATTTTTGACCCATTTCCATTTTTTTAAAGCTTATTTTGATATTTACACTTATCTAGTACTTTAATTGAAATATAGTCTACATTAGCGTTTAGATTTTAGATTTTTTACCCACAAAAATAGTCATAAAATGGCGTGATTAATTAATTCGACCTTTCAAGTAAAACACTATGAAACAAAGAATACAAATGTGCACCAAACTTTATATTGTTATCAATAATAGCCAGTAATTCAGCAAGTATATTCGTCATCGGACAAGATGAATGAGTAGAACTCCATTACCAATAGTAGTTTTTCAGTAATTTTTAGAAATCACTATTTTTTAGTGGCTATTAACTTTTTATAACTACTATATACAATTCCTATAGCTACTATTTGGTTGTTACGCGACTGCATTCGTTGTATTCGCGCTATTGTATTCATTATTCAGTGACAAAATTCGCCTAAAAAATAGGAAAATCCAGCTGTGCTTTCGTATTCATTGTATTCATGAATACAGTAGCAGAATTGGCCTAAAGAGTAAGGGAATCCAGCTGTTTAATAACGGAAAGAGAATCAATTAGCATGTATCACTCCTAATTTAACTCAACAAAATCAATACTCCATAAATTTCGCTGCTACGCGACTGTATTCGCTATATTCGCACTATTGTGTTCATGAATACAGTAATACAGGAGTCCAGCTGTGTGAGTGTATTCATTGTATTCCCGCTACAATATTCATGAATACGGTAGTGGAATTTGCCTAAAAATAGGTGAGTCCAACTGTTTAATAACAGAAAGAGGATTAACATATATCACTCCTAATTTAACTCAACAAAACCAATTCAACATAAATCTCGCTGCTACTATGTTGTATTTCATGTATTCGCGCGACTGTATTTATAAATAAAGTAAGGTAATCAAAAAATAGGGTGTATACTATTCTATTCAATTCGACTATATACATTATATTCAATTCACAAATATTCATTATTAACTATTATACATTGTATTCAATTCACTGTATTCAATTCGACTGTATTCAAAGAATAAAAAATTACAAAACACAGTGATATTCAGATGTATTCAAAAAATACATACTTTCAGAATACATAAATACATGAGAAAAAATAATATATTTATAAAAATACAATGTATTTGAGTGTATTTGTACAGAATACAATATATTTGTATTATTGTATGAGACTAAAATAACAAAGAAGAGAAGAAAGTTCGCCAGAGATGGCTTTTTCCGGTCAAGCAAAATACTGTATACATTGTATTAAAGTATACATTGTATTTAAACTAAAAATGGAGACGAACAAAAACACAACCCTCAAATCTTCTCTGGTGCAGTCATGGCCATATATGTTCACCTAAGAGGATGAGACAATAGTGGATGATGACGACGACGATCAAAATTGAGTGCTTTAGTGAGTATACCTCTTGTAAAGCTCTTCGGAGTAGTTGAATTAGCCATTGAAGACAAAATTTGAAGTTTCTTCCTCAAAACCTAACAATGGCGGTAAAAAAAAGAGTGAAAAGAAAAAGAAGAATGACAGAGTAATTTGGCGTGAACTGGCCAAAAGCTTTACCAATTACCACAAACTTTTGGAGCAAAAGCATTGAGGATCAATTCTGAGAAATTTATTTCTAATATCTTGTTGTGAGAGAGAGATCGTGAAGAGAGAAAGAAGAAAAATCTTGTTGTGATTTAAGAGTTAACCGAAAGAAAAAGAGAGAAAAAACATAAATAGCGTATTTCACGCCTCAACAGTAGTATATATAATAAATACCTATTTTACTGTAAAATATAAAAGATAACTATATATAATAATATTTTAAAATAGTTTTAGTTTATAATAAATAGAATGTAATAGTTTGCCATAAAAAGTAAAATTTCACTCTTTCTATGTGTTTTTTCCTTTTGGTGGTTGTGGTGGGGGATGGGGAGTGGGGATTACCTGTATAATATCTGTTACACGCTTTATTTATAGGAAAGGAAAAACGATTATTTTCAACAATAATTTCTTTAGGTAGAGCTCTTTTTTCTTTTTAGCAGAAAAATGGCTTACGTGCCTTCTATAATCGAAACTATAAATTCCCATTTACTCATTTTCTTAACAAAACAATGCTATTGTCAAATGTATGATGTAGTGGAATTGTCACGACCCATTTTACCCTCTGAAAGGTATCGTGACGGCATCTAGTCTCTATGACTAGGTAAACCTAATATTTGGGGGAAAATGACAGAATCAATAAAATAAAGACAAAAGAACTCAAGTAGATATAACATAGCTGCTCAGCATATACATTTTCACTTCCCAAAACTCGGAATGTCACCATAGTCACAAGCTCTGTACTAAATGTAGCTCTATATAATGAAACAGTGGGAAATACACAAGTCTACTATGCCTATACTAGAGTAGAAGGGAAATCGTGGGATTCTGCGGACGCGGCAGAATTACCTCGCGGTTTCCTGACTGCTGCTAGGACAACTCCTAGCCACGATGCTGGGTGCTGGTACCTGGATCTGCACATGGGGAAAACATGCGCAGGAAAGGGCGTGAGTACTCCACATTCGGTACTCCGTAAGTGCCAAGCCTAACTCCCAGTCAAGTAGTGACGAGGTCAGGTTGAGGCCCTACTGAGTTTGTAAAAAAAAACAAGTCAATATATAATTTAAAATAGTGAAATACAGATAAGCAATGATAAACAGGATTAATAAAGACGGAAAGATTTAATAATAGAAAGAGAGCCTTCGGCTCCGCACATCATATATCTCAACAGTAAATGTGCAATGCAGTACACGAGAAAAGCTCCCGGATCTCAGTCCGTAGTCCCAATTTAAATATGCTATGCAGTACATGGGGAAAGCTCCCGGATCTCTGTCCGTAGTCCCAATTTAAATATGCATTTCAGTACAGGGGGAAAGCTCCCGGATCTCGGTCTGTGGTCCCAGTTTAAGTATGAAATGCCATACAGGGGGAAAGCTCCCGGATCTCGCGTCCCAATTTAAATATGCAAAGTAGGAGTATGTCAATTATGCTTAATTAAACAATCCAGGAAAAACAACAGGCAAGAATATCGTAAAGCTACCTAAGCATGATGTGACTAGTAGAAAATAAGAGGAAATCAAGTCAGAACAGGTAAGCATTCTTACTCCTAAGCTATCTACTCCATTAAGATGGAAATAGTAATATGTGAATGAAAATGAGCGATTTCGTAGGAGTAAAAATAGAATTTTAGCAACAATGACCCGTGTATGCACTCGTCACCTCGCGTACACAGCGTCCACATAACAAAATTAGTATAAAAATCCCTAAGGAAAAGACCCCAACACAGAATTAGGCAAGCCACTTACCTTGACTGCGCTAATCAACTCAATACCACGCTCTTGCCATGAGTATCTGACTCCGGGTGGCCCAAATCTATTCAAATCGATTGCATGGTGTAAATATCACTTCAAGGGAACAAAATAGCTAATTATTTATAAGTTAATACTCGAAATTAGGAAATTCGTCCAAAAAGTCCCCCGGGCCCCTGTCTCGAAATCGGGTAAAATTTATATTTCCCGAACACCCATTCGCTCATGAACCCACTCGAACAAGAATCAACAAAATCCGACGTCTAAATCTCCCTAAATCCTCAGATTTCTACTTGGGAAAATTTCATCCCATTTTCATGGGTTTTCATCCAATTTCATTGATTAGATTGAGGAAAATGATAGAGATTATCGATATATAAAGGGATTAAGGTTAGAAAATGTTACCTATGATTCTCCTCTTCAAATCCCACTGAAAATCGCCAAGTTCCGAGCTCACAATCAATTTTGGAATTATAAAATTCAAACCCTCGGTTTTTGGTATAAACTGCCCAGATATTTTGCACCTGCGGCACTGCGATCGCACTTGAGGTGCCGCACCTTCGGTGCCGCACCTGCAAAAACCCAATCGCAGGTGCGGAAGTTTATTAAGTGGCCTGGGGTCGCACCTGCGTGTCCGCACCTGCGGGAACACCATCGCAGGTGTGGAAATTCATTTAATTGCTTGGGGTCGCAGGTGCGAAGGGGGTGCCGCAGGTGCGTCTTCACATAGCTCTAGCTACGGCCAGATTTCTAAAGCTAAATTCCACATTTATGGACTATGTGTCCAAAATCACCCCGGATTTCATCACTCAACTCTCCGACAAGTTCCAATAATATAAATGAACATTTGAGAAGCGGTTACTAGGGGATTGGGGCGCAAATTCTTAAAACGACCGACCGGGTCGTTACATCCCCCCCCCCTTCTTAAGAAAATCGTTCATCCTCGAACGAGTATAGAAACATACCTGGAGCTGGGAAAAGATGAGGGTACTGGCTCCGCATATCCTGCTCGGTCTCCCACTGAACCTTTACTGACGCGATATCCTTTGACCCGAGCTTTCTGACCTGCCTGTCCAATATAGCCACAGGCTCCTCAACATATGATAGATCCTTGTCCAATTGGACTGAGCTGAAATCCAAGACATAAGTCGGGTCACCGTGATACTTCCGGAGCATGGAGACATGGAACACCAGATGAACCCCTGCTAGGCTGGGAGGCAGGGCTAGCTCATAAGCAACCTCCCCAACACGTCGCAACACCTCAAAAGGGCCAATAAATCTCGGACTCAGCTTGCCTTTCTTCCTGAACCTCATGACGCCCTTCATAGGCGATACCCGAAGCAAAACCCGATCACCAGCCATAAATGCCAAGTCACGGACCCTCCAGTCCGCATAGCTCTTCTGCCGGGACTGAGCTGTGCGAAGTCTCTCCTGAATCACCTTCACCTTATTCAGGTCATCCTGAACCAAGTCTGTACCCAACAATAGGGCCTCACCCGGCTCAAACCATCCCATCGGAGACCTGCACCGCCTACCATACAAAGCCTCATACGGTGCCATTTGAATGCTGGACTGGTAGTTGTTGTTATAAGCAAACTCTGCAAGAGGAAAGTATCGATCCCATGACCCTCCAAAATCCATCACACAGGCACAGAGCATATCCTCGAGAATTCGAATCGTGCGCTCGGACTGCCCGTCCGTCTGAGGGTGAAAGGTTGTACTCAACTCTACCCTGGTGCCTAACTCCTACTGAACGGATCTCCAGAACCGTAAAGTGAACTGCGTACCTCTGTGTGAAATTATAGATACTGGAATACCGTGGAGGTGAACAATCTCTCTGATATAAATCTCATCCAACCTCTCCGATGGATATGAAGTCAGTACTGGAATGAAATGGGCTGATTTGGTCAATCGATCCACAATCACCCAAATAGTATCCTTCTTCCTCAAAGTCCGAGGAAGTCCAACCACAAAGTCCATGGTGATCCGCTCCCACTTCCACTCTGGAAGCTCAATTTGCTGAAGTAACCCTCCCGGTCTCTGATGCTCACATTTGACTTGCTGACAGTTGAGACACTTGGCTACAAACTCCGTTATATCCTTCTTCATCCTTCGCCACCAATAGTGCTGTCTCAGATCCTGGTACTTCTTCACGGTACCCGGATAGATGGAATACCGCGAACTATGGGCCTCCTCAAGAATCAACTCCCGAAGCCCATCCACATTGGGCACACAGATCCGACCCTGCATCCTCATCACACCATCATCTCCTATAGTCACATCCCTAGCATCACCCCTCCAGACTCTATCCTGAAAAACCAAAAGGTGGGGATTATCATACTGGCGCTCTCTGATACGGTCATAAAGGGAAGATTGAGCAACCACACAAGCTAATACCCGGCAAGGCTCAGAAAGATCCAATCTCACGAACTATGTTTACTCCTACGAAATCGCTCATTTTTATTCACATATTACTGTTTCCCTCATAATAGAGTAGATAGCTTAAGAGTAACCATGCCTACCTGTTCTGACTTGATTTCCTCTTATTTGCTACTAGTCACATCATGCTTAGGTAGCTTTACTCTATTCTTGCCTGTTGTTTTTCCTGGATTATTTAATTAAGCCATAATTGACATACTCCTACTTTGCATATTTAAATTGGGACTACAGACCGAGATCCGGAAGCTTTCCCCTTGTACTGCATTTCATATTTAAATTGGGACTACAGACTGAGATCCGGGAGCTTTCCCCCTGTACTGAAATGCATATTTAAATTGGGACTACGGACAGAGATCCGAGAGCTTTCCCCCTGTACTGCATAGCATATTTAAATTGGGACTACAGACTTAGATCCGGGAGCTTTCCCCGTGTACTGCATTGCACATTTACTGTTGAGATATATGTTGTGCGGAGCCGAGGGCTCTCTTTCTATTATTAAATATTTCCGTCTTTGTTAATCATGTTTATCATTGCTTATCTGTACTTCACTATTTTAGATTATATATTGACTTGTTTTTTTTACAAACTCAGTAGGGCCTCAACCTGACCTCGTCACTACTTGGCTAGGGTTAGGCTTGGCACTTACGGAGTACCGAATGTGGAGTACTCACGCCCTTTCCTGCGCATGTTTTCCCCATGTGCAGATCCAGGTACAAGCACCCAGTATCGTGGCAAGGAGTCGTCCTAGCAACAGTCAGGAGACCGCGAGGTAATTCTGCCGCGTCCGCAAAATCCCACGAGTCCCCTTCTACTCTAGTATAGGAATAGAAGACTTGTGTATTTCCCACTGTTTCATTGTATAGAACTACATTTAGTACAAAGCTTGTGATTATGGTGACATTCCGAGTTTTGGGAAGTGAACGTGTATATGCTGAGCAACTATTTTATATCTACTTGAGTTCTTTTCTGTCTCTATTTTATTGATTCTGTCATTTTCCCGCAAAATGTTAGACTTACCTAGTCATAGTGACTAGGTGCTGTCACAATAACTTTCGGAGGGTAAAATGGATCGTTACAAGGTTGTATCAGAGCTTCTAGGTTCATAGGAGTCACAAGTCATAAGCCGGTTTATTAGAGTCTCGCGGATCGGTGCGGAGACATCCGTATCTATCTTCGGGAGGCTATGTAACTGTTAAGAACAATCAAATTCTTTGGAATTCCTTATCGTGCTAGTTGCTTTCATTAAATTCTTAAACTCTATTCTATTCTTGCTTGCTGATGGTTCGTACCTGTACCGGACATACTGATGACCAGGTACCCGAGCCCCCACTCAGAGCCACCAGAGGCAGGGGTCAGGGCAGAGGACGAGCACGCGGTGTAGCCCGAGCACCGGCTTGAGCAGAGGTAGAGAATCCCCCAGCAGCTACAGTTGGAGGGGCACAGGAGGTCCCTACTGTTACTCCAGACCTCCAGGAGACATTGGCTCAGTTCTTGAGTGCCTTCAGTACTCTGTCTCAGGCGGGACTACTTCTGATAGCTCCAGCTACATCCCAGGCCAGGGGAGGGACACAGACTCCTGCGGCCCGTACTCCTGAGCAGAGGGTTCATATTGGGCAGGTTCCAGAGTATATTCCTATGCCCCCAGCAGCTCCAGCTCAGCATAAGACTAGGATAGCTATTCCTGAGGTAGAGCAGCTCCGACTTGAGAGGTACAAGAAGTACCACCCACTTGAGTTCAACTCACTAGCTTCGGATGACGCCCTGGGTTTTCTTGAGGGGTGTCATCGCATTCTCCACACTATGGGTATTGTGGAGACGAGTGAGGTTTCTTTCACTGCTTTCCAGCTGAGGGGAGCAACTTATCAGTGGTGGCGTGCTTTTGAGCTTAGTAGCCCGGACGAGGCAGCTTCACTTACTTGGGCTCAGTTTTCCGAGATGTTCTTACTTGAGTTTATCCCTCAGAGCTTCAGGGATTCTTGGCGTTCGGAGTTTGAGCACCTACGCCAGGGTGCCACGGCTGTGTTAGAGTATGCAGTCTATTTCAGCAATTTGGCTCGCCATGCACCAACTTTGGTTGTCACTGTCAGAGAGAGGGTCCGGCGCTTTATTGAGGGACTCAACCCCAGTATTCGGACCAGGATGGATAGAGAGCTGGAGACCGATATTACTTACCAGCAGGCCGTGAGTATTGCCCGGAGGATTGAGACTATGTTAGCCTGGGACAGGAGGAGAGAGAGGCCAAGAGGTCTCGAGAGAATGGCCATTTTTCAGGAGCCCGTGCACCAGCAGCACGCTATGGTAGGGGTTTTGTGAGTCCCCCTATTCATTCAACTCTCCCAGCACCCAGCAGTATTCCAGCTCCTCCTAGACCTCAGGAGCCTTATTATGCACCACCAGTATCTCAGGTGCCTCCTGCTTGAGGTGCTATTACTGGCCAGTTCAGAGTTAGCAGTGGCCGCCACGTCCTTCGAGGGGTTGTTTTTAGTGTGGTTACCCTCGTCATATGATCAGAGATTTCCCCAAAGCGAGAAGGGGTGCACCACCTCAGACTTATCAGGTCCCACATCTTCCACCAGGTCCCCCAGCTATTCTTCCAGGCCCAGCTGCTACCCCACCATCTCAGGCAGCTCGAGGTGTAGGTCGGGGAGGTCGAGGTCGCCCTGGAGGGGGAGGCCAGGTCGGGTACTATGCTCTTCTAGCCCGGTCCGAGGCCATTACTTCAGATTCAGTCATTACATGTATTGTTCCTGTTTGTCATAGGGATGCATCGGTATTATTTTACCCAGGCTCTACATATTCATATGTGTCTTCTTATTTTTCTTCGCATCTGGGGATAGCCCGGGATTCTTTGAGTTCCCCTGTTTATGTTTCTACTCCGGTGGGAGATTCTCTTATTGTGGACCGCGTGTATCGGTCATGTTTGATTGCTATCAGTGATTTTGAGACCATAGCTGATTTACTACTACTCAATATGGTAGATTTCGATGTTATATTGGGTATGGACTGGCTGTCTCCCTATTATGCTATTCTTGATTGTCACGCCAAGACCGTGATGCTGGCTATGCCAGGATTTCCGAGGTTAGAGTGGAGAGGTTCCTTGGAGTATACTCCCCGCCGAGTCATTTCTTTTCTTAAGGCTCAGCGGATGGTTGGAAAGGGGTGTGATGCATATTTGGCTTATGTGAGAGATGTTAGTACTGAGACCCCTACAGTTGAGTCAGTTCCAGTTGTCAGGGACTATTCTGATGTATTTCCAGCTGATCTTCCGGGTATGCCACCCGATAGAGACATTGATTTCGGCATTGACTTGTTGCCGGGCACTCAGCCCATTTCCATTCCTCCTTATCGCATGGCTCCTCCTGAGTTGAAGGAGTTGAAGGAGTAGTTACAGGAGTTGCTTAAGAAGGGATTCATCAGGACCATTGTATCACCTTGGGGCGCTCCGGTATTATTTGTGAAGAAAAAGGATGGCTCGATGCGTATGTGTATTGACTATCGGCAGCTGAATAAGGTGACAGTGAAGAACATGTACCCATTGCCTCGCATTGATGATCTATTTGACCAGTTACAGGGTGCTAGGGTGTTCTCCAAGATTGATCTACGTTCTGGTTATCATCAGCTGAAGATTCGGGAACTGGATACCCCGAAGACTGCCTTTAGGACCAGATATGGCCACTATGAGTTCCTTGTTATGTCATTTGGGCTGACCAATGCCCCAACAGCCTTCATGCACCTGATGCACAACATATTTCGGCCTTATCTTGATACTTTCATCATTTTTTTCATTGATGATATTCTGGTATATTCTAGGTCCCAAGAGGACCATGAGCAGCATTTGAGGACCGTGCTTCAGACATTGAGGGAGAAGAAGTTGTATGCCAAGTTTTCTAAGTGTGAATTTTGGCTTGATTCTGTGGCATTAATAGGCCACATGGTGTCTTCGGATGGGATCAAGGTAGATCCGAAGCAGGTGGAGGTGGTACAAAGTTAGCCAAGACCGTCCTCACCTACTGAGATCCACAGTTTCCTCGGTTTGGCTGGGTATTATCGCCGTTTTGTGGAGGGATTTTCATCCATTTCAGCGCCTATGACCAGACTGACCCATAAGGGTGAATCTTTTATATGGACTGAGGAGTGTGAGGAGAGATTTCAGAAGATCAAGACAGCCCTGACTACAGCTCATGTGTTGGTTTTTCCTACCGGTTCTGGATCCTATACAGTTTATTGTGATGCTTCGAGGATTGGCTTGGGAGCGGTGTTGATGCAGGATGGTAGGGTGATTGCCTACGCGTCCAGACAGTTGAAGGTCCATGAGGAAAACAACCATGTTCATGATCTCGAGTTGGCAGCGATTGTTCATGCCCTGAAGATATGGCATTATTATTTATATGGTGTTCCCTATGAGATATTCACGGATCACCGGAGTTTGCAGCACTTATTCAGGCAGAATGATCTAAATCTGTGCCAGCGTAGGTGGTTGGAGTTGCTAAAGGACTATGACATCACTATATTATACCACCCGGGGAAGGCCAATGTGGTGGCCGACGCCTTGAGTCGCCGGGCGGAGAGTTTGGGGAGTTTGACATACCTTCATGCAGTTGAGAGGCCTCTAGCCTTAGAAGTTAATAGCTAATTATTTATAATCTAATATGCAAAATTAGGAAATTCGCCCAAGAAGTCCCCCGGGCCCACATCTCGGAATCGGGTAAAATTTATATTTCCCGAACACCCATTCTCTCATGAACCCACTCAAAAAAGAATCAATAAAATCTGACGTCTAAATCTCCCAAAATCCTCAGATTTCTACTTGGAAAATTTTCATCCCATTTTCATCCAATTTCATTGATTAGATTGAGGAAAATGATAGAGATTATCTATATATAAAGGGATTAAGGTTAGAAAACATTACCTATGATTCTCCTCTTCAAATCCCACTGAAAATTGCCAAGTTCCGAGCTCACAATCGATTTTGGAATTATGAAATTCAAACCCTCGGATTTTTGGTATAAACTGCCCAGATATTTCGCACCTGCGACACTGGGATTGCACCTGCGGTGCCGTACCTGCGGAAACCCAATCGCAGGTGTGGAAGTTTATTAAGTGTCCTGGGGTCGCACCTGCGGCACCCCCTTCGCACCTGCGTGTCCGCACCTGCGGAAATACCATCACAGGTGCGAGACACCAGAACCAGAATGGTTCAGCTGTTCTCAAATTCACAAACTCACCCGTTGGGCATCCGAAACAACCCTGAGGCCCCCGGGACCTCAACCAAACCTACCAACTGACCCTAATACCTTGTTCAAACTTGTTCGAGCCTTAAAAACACATCTCATAACATCAAAATCATCAATTATGCATAGATTCAAGCCTAAGAACTTAGGAAATTTCTAGAATTCACATCCGATGCCGAAACAAGTCTACTCATCCGAATGACCTCAAATTTTGCACACAGGTCATAAATGACATAATGGACCTGCTATCGCTTTTGGAATTCCATTCCGAGTCCGACATAAAAATTTCACCTATCGGCCGAAATCGCCGAAATTCTAACTTTCGCCAATTCAAGCCTAAATCCACAACCGACCTCGGAAACACATTTCGAACACGCTCCGAACCCCAAAATCACCCAACGGAGCTAACGGAGTTGACGAAATTCCATTCCGGATCCGTCTTCACACAGCTCTAGCTACGACCAGACTTCTAAAGCTAAATTCCATATTTATGGACTATGTGTCCAAAATCACCCCGGATTTCATCACTCAACGCTCCGACAAGTTCCAATAATGGCACAAATTCTTAACACGGCCGACCGGGTCGTTACAGGAATAAATAGGATCTTTTCTTTTTAGTCGGAGGTATTCGGTTCCGCTACTTCAGCCAAAATCGACCGCGGTGGACCGACTGACTTCGGTTGGTCAAAAGATCGGCCGAAAACCGATCGAAGTCGGTAAGTTTTTTTAAAATATTTTATTTATCAATTCTCTTTTAAGAAACTGACCAATTTTGGTCGGTTATTTTTGGCGCAAAAATGCGAGAAACTATTTTTTCGTCCCGTGAAATTTATTTTTCAAGGAACCGACCAAGTTTGGTCGGTCTTTCAATTAAAATAAAATAAAATTAATATTCAAAAAAACCGACCGAAATCGATCAGTTATATCACGGCCCAAATGTCCAACCTTAGGGATCGTGATGGCGCCTAACACCACACTTGCTTGGCAAGCCACTGTTAGATTTCGATTAGATATTTTCCTTTGGATATTTAATTAAACACAATAAGACAATTTAAAGTAAATTAAATCTAATAATTTCCAAGTAATAACTTCATATATAAGAAATGATAAACGAATAAATAAACCGAGCCACGAACTAAATATATATATAACTCCAAGACTACCCAGGGTCTGGTGTCAAAATTCACGAACTTCTAAGAATACTACAAATAATGGGCTGCAAGAAATAATATATCTGTTTTGGGTGAAATAAAACAGTCTCTATAAAACCAGGAGAAGACTCCAAGAATCTGCGAACGGCGGCAGATATACCTCGTGTCTCCAAATGATGAATGACCGCTACTAAAGTCTCTAACGCTGAACGGTACCTGGATCTGCACAAAAGAGTGCAGAGTGTAGTATCTGTACAACCGACCCCATGTACTGAGTAAGTGCCGAGCCTAACCTCGACGAAGTGGTGACGAGGCTACGGCGGGGCATTAACAATATAACATGTGAACAATATAAAATAAAGCAAGAAGGAAATTCTAAAACAAACAAACAATAACTGTAACAACAACTAAAATAACTCAGTCACCTTTTCCAGGTCTCAACTATAACCAATTCTCACGTAAATTTCCAAATTTTCAATCGTTCACTTTACAATAAGAGTAGTGCAAAATGTGAGAAATAGTAGAGTAAATCAGTAAGCTTTCAAATCCTTGTTTTTTTTTTTTTGAAAATAAGTAAAATATAAGTGTCCTCCCTTATTTCTCATTGTTGCTGCGTGCAATCCGCTCCCGCCTGTCCACCCTTATTGCTCCTCCCCATATATATATCACCCTTATTAGTCCTGTTGCGGCGTGCAACCCGATTCCACCTGTCCACCCTTATTACTCCTTGTTGAGGCGTGTAACCCGCTCCCACCAGACATATCATATCACTTTATTTATAAAAAATTTCACAATTCAGGCCAAGCCTTTCACAACATTTTTATCTCAACAATTATAAACAAGAAACTGTATTTTCTCATAAACTTCACCAATATCATCTCAAAATGAAACCAACAGGAATATGAACATCTCGTAAAACAATGTCAACCCGCTCAACCTTTATATACTACAAAGAAACCAAGGAAACAACTAACACTTTCCAAAATAATGGAAACAAGACTTAACAACAAGTTAACCAAGCCAAGTAGTCATAGAAACATCAATGAGCATAAAACAATTAAGCCATGAATCAAATAAATGGGAAACGGGAAAGTGATCATGCTTAACATACAATTTGGTGGTTCATTGATACTCGTAACCTCACCTATACACCATATACATGCAAATGCACATAGCAATTAAGTTGGGGATCCCTATTCCCTGAAGTTAAGGTTAAACCAAGCACTTACCTCAAATTCGAAGGTTACTCACTTCTCAATTACAGCTTTTCCTTTAGAGTCTTGCTCTAACCCGCTCGAATCCAATCTAATCAGATTAATACCATCAACATAGGCTAAAGAATAGAATTCCATAATAAAAACTACAAAATATGCCAAAAATTCGAAATCGGCCAAAATCCAACTGTCAGGCCCACATCTCGAAATCAGTAAAAAATGGCAGAATCAAAACCCTCGTCCTCTCCCGAGTCTAACCATATAAAATTTATCAAAATCGGACTGTGTTTGGTCCCTCAAATCCCTACCTAAAACTCTCCAAAACTCAAGCCTTAACTCCCTCAATTTCACTTTAAAATCATCAATCAAATCCCAAAAATGAAGATGGATTCATGAAACATAATAAAAAATGAGTAAAGGACACTTAACTGAATCCCTATGGTGAATATCACCTCCAAAAGCGCTCAAATCCGAGCTCCCCAACTCAAAATATGACCGAATGAACAAACTCTTGTTTTATATATTTTTCTGTCAGCTATTCTGCCTCGTTTCTCATTCCTTGTGAAATTATAGTAAAGTTAGGCTTTTGAATCACCCAATTTGACCTTATAATGAAGGAGATATGTAGGTTTTAATATTTGCAATTAGTGCAGATTTTTAAATACGACGTCAGTGGCAATTTCGTAATTAATCTGAAAATCTAGCAACCTTAGTAAAATGACCATAAAATTCTCATACGATGTCCAAATTTGATGATTCATTTTGCTACGGGTCGGTAATGATGATACGGGTCTAATACTTCAACCAAAACAGAAACCAAAGCTTATTTTTTCAACATGATATCATTTATGCTTGAAGAAACGACGTCGAAATATAAGAAAAACGAGCACAACACAACCTAAACATATCCGAAACTCACTCGAGACCCTAGAGACCTCAACAATAATTCAAATAAGTCATATATCACTACTCGAACTTAGTTGAACCTCCAGAACACTCAAGACAACACCAAAACACCAAATCAACCTCGGATTCAAGCCTAAGAACTTCTAAACTTCCAAAATTCGCTAACGACGTCGAAACCTACCAAACCACGTCCGAATGACCTACAATTTTATACGCACATCAAAAATGACTCTACGAACCTACTCCAACTTCCGGAATTCCATTCCGATCCCGATACCTAATTTTCCACTATCGACCAAAATCGCCAAATTTCTAACTTTCGCCAATTCAAGCTTTAGAACGGAGTCTTAGTTCATAAAATGACCCCTTAGGTCATCACAGGTTATTTCGGCCGGCTATTTTATCGGTCGATAATTTTATTTTTAATAAAACCGACCTGCATCGGTCGGTTATTTTTGCGCGAAAATGCAATAAAGACTATAAATGAAATAAAAGACAATTTTAAATAAAGTGCACCAATGGTCTAGTGGTAAAATAGTATCCTGCCACAACATACATCTCGGTTCAATTCTCACACGTGGTGCATTTTTTAATTTCATAACTAAAAATACCGACCGTCTTCGATCGATTTATTCGACTATTTGGCTCTACCGACCATATAATTATTGACCGCCACGAATCGATCGATTTTCGGTCAATTTTTGCCAATTACCGACCAATATCGGTTGGTTTTGGCCGTAGGTTTTTCCCCCTTTTATTAGTAGTGTTCGAGTCTTGGGAATGAAAAAGAATTCTTTCTAGGGAGTGGTTCCCACTTTAATGAACTTTACACGGTACAAATTCGAAACAGTCAAGGCCCCAAATCAAATACCGGACATCAAGTATGAATTTAAAAAAAAATTGAGCTCCCTAAAATTGTGGGGCCTAATGCCTCCGCTTTAGTTTTGGGACACTTAGTCCTTAATTATGAGTTTAAGCCTTAGAAATTGGACCGTAGTTAGAACTGTATGAAGACGGATCTGGAATGGAATTTCATCGTCTCCGTTAGGTCCGTTGAGTGATTTTGGGGTTAGGAGCATGTCCGGCATGTATTTAGGCTTGAATTGGCGTTAGATTTTCGGCGATTTCGGTTGATAGGAAAAATTTTGATATCGAGCTCGGAATGGAATTCCGGAAGTGGTTGCAAGTTCGTAGTGTCATTTGTGACATGTGTGTCAAATTTGAGGTCATTCGTACTAGGTTTAACGTGTTTCGACATCGTTTGTGGATTTTGGAAAAATGCTAAGTTCTTAGGCTTGAATTCATGTTTAATTCTTGTTTTTGGTGTTATTCGATGTGGTTTGAAGGCTCGACTAAGTCCGAATGATGTTATAGGACTGGTTTCTAGGTTTGGTTGAGGTCCCGGGGGCCTCGGATTTGTTTCGGATGATCAACGGGAAGAATGTTTGACTTAGGCAAATTTTCTGGTGTGCTGAACCTGTCATTTTCGCACCTGTGGATGTTGGACCGTAGGTGCGGCACCGCAGAAGCGCCTTGGTAATCGTAGAAGCGGACATGGGCCAAGGCTTCAGGTACCGCAGATACCGCCCCAGCCCGTTAAGTGACTTTTCGCACCTGCGATGTGCGGCCCCATGAACCGCAGATGCGGAAATCGCTGGGCAGAAATAGGAATTTCGAGGGTTTGAAATTTCATAGCACAAAAATCGATTTGGATCTTGGTGGACGATTTCTCGAGGGTTTTTGAAGGAGAATCATTGGGTAACGAATTCTAACTCTATTTTGATCATAATACAATAATCTATTGTTGTTTTCCTCTTCTAATTAAGGAATTTGAGGGTAAAAGCTTGAAAATGGGGGGAAAGGTTCCCCAATTGAAAATACGAGAATTTAGTGAGATTTTGACGTCGGATTTTGATGATTTTTATTCGAGTGTGCTCGTGAGTGAACGAGAGTTCATAATTTGTAAATATTACCCGATTCTGAGCGTGGGCCCGGGGACTTTTTGGGGCGATTTTTCTAATTTCGCGTTTTAGCTTCGAATTGATTAGTTGAACTAGTTTCTTGTAGTTGTATTTATATTATGCAATTTATGTAAATAGATTCGGGCCATTCGGAGTTGGATACTCGTGGAAAGAACGTGGTTTCAAGTTGATTTGAGATGTTGAGGTAAGTGGCTTGCCTAACCTTGTGTTGGAGAACTCCCCCTTAGGATGTTTGATATTAATTAATGTGTGGGCGCCGTGCACGTAAGGTAACGAGTATGTACATGGGCTATTATTGCAAAAATCTCGTTTTCCCTTTTCTAAGTCATAAACTGTTTTTCCTTTATTAAATTGCACTAATATGTTTAATTGTTTAGCTTAGATTAGGGAAGCATGCTTACATGTTTAATTGCCTATTTTACTTTTTGTGCGCCATGCTTAGTTAAGCCACTATTTTCCCTATATGTATTTAGTCTAAACTGTATAACTCGATGTCATACCTGTCATTTTATCTTGCGTTGTATATTTAAATTGGGACTACAGACGTATTCCGGGAGATCCCAACCAAAGAATTAGACCCTTTGACTAAAGCTTATTTTTTAAGATGAATACGGGTTACTGATAATCAAGGTAATGGAGAAAAATGAATAATAGACAGTATTGCAGAAATATAAAAAATCAAAGTTAATTGTATTCCAGAATCAGATGCCTTTACAAGCTGTATTCCCCTCCCTTATATAGGATATTTTTATAACGTACGACTCTTGCTATGGTTACTCATTAATGACTAATTATGACATTAATGAGGCGTTACAAAGGATAACGGTAATTGGGGTTCGGTTACATAACGTTCGAGTAATCAATTGTGGGTCCTTGAATCTGCCCGAAGTTTTGTCTAGATTCATTCTGACCGTGCCTCTCTCCCGTTTTGATCAAGTTGTGTTTCCCGTGACTGATAAGTTCGTGGATTTACTGAACCGTGCCTCTTTGTACTGTACCTCTTCCAAGAATCTCATCCAGCTATCGCATTTTCCTGTGTCCACGTGACTGGCTGAGTTGTCAAAAGCTGGCTTACGTGTGAAACTCTATTTTACCAATACAGATAGTCCCTTACTTACCATATATTTTAACGATTAATATTTGGTAAGTGGATATTCATTTATGGCGGGAATATTTTTCCGCCGCTTTTCCTTGAATCATTGTATCCTTCTCTACACTATAGGCGTCGTTTGTCACTTCCATTTAATGCTCATACCACGTGTCCTTTTCGGATTGGTTCTGCATTTACTCGGCACCTTTTAGGGCTTTTTGCGGCTGTGCTAGTCCCCAAGTGAAATCTTCAATTATGACTTTTCATCATTATTTTCCTTTTTCTTCATGTTTGACGGTTGTCTTCAAGTATAAATACATGTTTTCTTTTCTTTGCTTCCACGAAACACTTTTCTAACTTTGTCTTTTGTAAAAAACTTTCTTCTTTGCCTTTGTAAACATATCTTCTTCAAACCAACCTCAAAGAGTAATAGATATTGAAAGTTTAACGCCATCTTCTGCTCTGAATAGGAGTCGGAGGGGTGGTAGACTTAGAAGTCTAGGATCAACTCTTTCGAGGGGATCCTCTTCTTCTGAGATAGTTCCTCCTCCTTCCACTAGATCTCCAGTTTCTCCGAGGTTTAGGGTTTCTCGGTCTTTGTCTAGAGGTGTAGGCGAACGCCTTCGTGAACCTGGAGTCGATGAAATTGTCCCTGCTGAGTTTGTTTTTGTTAGGGATAGTCAAGTTCTAGTAGATCAATCTTCTTCTCTTGATAGAGTCGAAAGATATCCAACTTTATAACTGAGGGTCAGATTTCCCTTGTTCGTAGGGAGTGCTTTTGGAGGTCTGATTTTGCTGTCTATATTCCGAATAGTAATCAAATAATAACGTCTTACAAGACGGGATATTCTTTTATTTATACGTATCCTTTCACTTTAGGGTTTAGAAACCCCATTGACCCAGTTATAGTTAAATTTTTCCATTTTTTCAATATTTGCTTAGGACAGGTTGGCACGCTTGTGTGGCGAGTTGTCGCATGTCTTAGCAGTTTGGCTTCTTTAGCCTCGGTTCCTTTTACCTTCAACCATATTATTCACCTCTACTCTGCTACCTTTTATTCCTAAAGGGGTTCTTACTCTGACTGCTAGAAGCAAAAAAGTGCTGGTAACCCCTGGAGATGATAAGGATAGGGGTTGGTACCTCCGGTATGTTGTTGTACCCACTGTTGGTTTAGTGGGTGAAGAAAATCTTCCCTTCCCTGAGAAGTGGAATTGCGCATTCGAGTATGCTTTAGCTTACATTTACTTTTTCTTGTTTTGACTTGAGATGTTTTATTAACACCGTGTCTGTTTTTTCTTCTCTCAACAATCATGAATATTGTTGAGAATGTCTCCGGTATTCGTGATTGGGTAGAAAAATTATTGTCTGCTACTCCTTAAGAAGAAATATCTTGGAAGTACCTCGTTGGGAGGTATGGTTGGCAAGTAAAGACCCATGGTAAGTGAAGCTCTTGTTCTTGCTTTTTTCCTTACTCGAGTCTCTTTTTTTTTTTTTTTATCGTTTAACTTTTTTTCCTTTTTAATAGGGTTCTCTGCTCGTGGGGTGTCTGCTTCATCTATCCCAAAGATGTCTTTGGCTCAGGCCCAGGAAATTATTGTTGGTTCATCTTCCTCAAAGAGGAAGATTAGCGAGTCTCGTTCCGTAGACGAGGAAGAAAAGGGTGCTTTAGTGCACAGACCACGGAGAAGGCGAATGGTTTTAGATGATGAGCTTACAGAATCAACCTTGCCTTCCGTGTATGTGATTGAGCCCCCTGTCCTTAATGATGTTTCACATTCCCCTATTCACGAGGGTGTTGATCTTGCTCCTGACGACGTCCCTTTGGCTGCTGTCTTTCCTGCTTCTTTGAGAGAAGCTGTTTCGTCTGTTCCTTTGGCTATTTCAACTTCTATTGTTTCTTTTCCTTTAACTTCTTCAACTTTTCAACTCTCTGTGCCTGCTGATTTGCCCGTGGCTTCTCTATCTCCTCAACCTTCCGTGCCTATTGCTGTTCCATCTCTGCCTGCTTCCATGCCTTCTATTAGGGAAGTAGGGTCTTCCAGCAGAGAGATGCGGCAGGTGTTAATAGAGGTTCCAGCTGAGAGGAACCTTTTCAAGAAAACGGGTGAGCCCGAATTGTGGCTCAAGCCTTTGATAGGTCCCTCTGAGAAAGCAAAGCTAGCCAGCCACGGTGCTCGTACATGGGCCAATGAGGTCGTGCATACTTCTTTGAAGGTATGATGCAAGTTATCCTCTTTCACTCTCGTATATGAGATTTACCATATCTGACTAGTTTATTTCTTGTAGATTAACCTTATAGGCATGGAGCTTATGAAAAGTATTTCAAACACGGACCAAAAGACAAAAGAATTGCAGGCCGATGTTGATAATTGGAGAGCACAGTATGATAGCCTAAGGATTGACACGGATGCTTTAGAAGAGTAAAAGAGTACCTTGAATCGGCAGATGAGACTCATGGAAGCAGAACTGGCAGTGGAGAGGGCTTCTTGCAGTCATGCTGATAAAGATAAGAGTGTTCTGGAGTCTTCGTTCGCAGAGCAGCTGTCCCATGCCTCAGAGGATATTAGAGACTTAAAGTACTTGTTAGGGTAGAAGGAGGAATACTCAGGAGAGCTCGTGCAACCACTCACTCGTACTCAAGAAGACCTTCGTAGGGCTTTAGACAAAGCTCAAACTTTAGAGGAGTCGATTGTTCCATTAAGGGCCGCACATGAAGCTGCGGAGGCGGAGAAGGGCAGATTGAGAGTTGAGCTTCAAGTGTGGGCAAAGGATTATGAAGATTTGGAAGAAGTGGTTGTCGTCGATGTGAGCTGGGCGTATATGAATTATCGCCTTGACACATTGATGGAAATGAGTCAAGAGGGTTTTGACCTTAGTGCTGAAATAGCCAAACTAAGGAAGCCATGGAGAAGGCTCAACAAGGTCATAACCTTTCTTCACCTGATGGTGAGATTCCAGCCGCTCGTGCCTCTTCATCCCCAGTTTCTCCCGCTCTTCTGCCACTGAAGTCAACCCCTCTCTTGAAAAGATTTAGTTGGTTTATCCCCCTCTTTTTTTGGTATCAATTGGTGGTTACCCCCAGTCCCATCGGGGGTAAATTTGGATTTCCTTAAAGTCCCCAAATGACAACTTAGCGGCACCACAATGTATATATAAAATTTTTATACGGCTAAGTATAAGTTAATACTTAGTTTTATCCGTTTAAATATATAAATGTTGGTTCGACTTTTGTTGAGTTTCTGTTTCACTCTTTAAGTCTTTTGCATGCTTCATTTTTCGAGGTTTTAGTTTTACCTTCGAGTTTTGCATGGGAAATGCTTTAGACTACTCGTACCTTTTTGTAATAGGCACGGTGTCATATTAAATGTGTGCCTTTTTGTAATAGGCATAGTTTATGGAAGAGGGCCCTTTATAATTGACATGAAGAAGACGTCTCAACTTCATGATAATGCAATAGAGTGATAGGAATTTTACACATGTTTAAGAATGTTTCCAAGGAAAGTTTTTTGTTTGAACTTCCATGACATTTTACATGTGTTTGATTATCGTCTAAAACTCATGTTTGCAACTGTTTTTGTTTAACAGATTTGATATACTCTTGTATTTCGTAACTTTTTTTCATAGGTAACAATTTTTCGATATTAATACAAGGAAACAACTGTTTTTTATTAGTAATAGTTTTTGTAAAGATTGGGATTTTTACCCGCAACTATTTTGGAAACAATTTTCTAATAAGTGCGAGGGAAATGTTTTCTTATTCGTAACTGTTTTTATTTGATAACAGTTTCTTGAACAAATACAAGGATTTAGATCTTTCATCCATAACTGTTTTATTTGAGAACAGTTTTTTGAATGAGTACATTGATGATGATCTTTTACCCCTAACTGTTTTTGTTACAACAGCTTTGAATAAGTATAAAGATGTACATTTCTTTCTCGTGACTAATATTTTGCCTTTCAACCTGAATATGTTCGAAGGTTTTTGCTTTTTGCATTAGGCTTTGTATTTGGATGGCTCTTTTGATTTCTTTCGATTCTGCTCGTGTCACTTGTCTCATTGGGTAGATGAGTCTTCAGGCTCGAGCTTTTGACTTTCTGATAGTCTTCTTTGTTTCGTCTTAGCCTTCTATACTGTATAGTCCCCCAAGTGTTTGAGCTTTGAAGAATGAAATCTCGAGCACTTGATTATTCCTTCCTTGTGGTCCTTTTCCTGAAAAGGAAAAACATTCCGGACTCGAAGGTATATAGTTTTTTAGATGATGACTGCTTAACCCTTTTAAAACGTCCATCAGAAAGTGTAACCCTAGACCGGGAATTGTGTTATTTCCTCGCGTCTTTGCAGGTCTAATATCATCATCTGGTGATGGGTTAGCTTTGTGCCTATCATCTAAAAAAGTTAGTAAAATTTTTAAATGCTCAAAATAAAATCAAACGTGTTATACCTGACGGGGGTATTCTTTTCTTTTAGAAGTAATACTTCTTTTGATGGATGTCGTTCGAATTTGTTGGTAGAACTCTGCCGTCCATAGCTTCCAACTCATAGGCGCCTTTCCCAGCTATGCCTCAGATTTTGTAAGGTCCTTCCCAGTTTGGATTTAGCTTTCCTGCACCTGCTTCTTTCGTTGATTTAAAAACTTTTTTGAGGACGAAGCCCCCAATCTTAAAGTACCTGAGATGAGTTTTACGGTTGTAATAACGCTCTATGATTTGTTTTTGAGCTGCCATCCGTATCAATGCTGCTTCTCTCCGTGGTTCGAGCAGGTCCAGGTTGGTCCTTAATTCGTCGTCCATTTCACCTTCCATGGCTGTTGAGAACCTTATGCTTGGTTTGCCAATCTCCACGGGTATTAAGGCTTCTGAGCCATAAACAAGTGCGAACGGAGTTTCTCCCGTGGCTATCTTTGAAGTTGTTCTGGATGCCTATAACATCTTTGGTAACTCATCAGGCCAATTTCCTTTGGCTTTATCCAGCCGCTTCTTTAGATTGTTGATGCTGACCTTATTCGTTGACTCAGCTTGACCATTAGCCATGGGGTGGTACGGCGTTGAAGTGATTCGCTTGATTTTCAAACTTTCTAAGAATTCTGTGATTTGCGAGCCTATGAATTGTGGGCCATTATCACACACGATTTCCTTTGGTATTCCAAAGCGGCATATTATGTTTCGCCATAAGAAGCTTTTAACTTCCTTTTCTCGCACTTGTTTGAACGCTTCTGCCTCTACCCATTTTGTAAAATAGTCGGTTAGCACGAGTAAAAACCGTACCTGTCCTTTAGCTGTGGGAAGAGGTCCCACTATGTCCATACCCCATTTCATGAAAGGCCATGGGGATATTATTGGATGTAATAATTCCGCTGGTTGATGTATGTTATGNGTGGACTTCTTTCATCACAAATTCCATTTGGTTAGGTCCGAGGCATTTAGCTAGGGGTCCTCCAAACATCTTGCGATAAAGTGAGTTGCGAATAAGGCAGTACCGTGCAACTTTGCGGCGAAGTGCTTGAGCTGATTCCTGTCTTCAGGTACAGTCCCATTCTGTAAAAAATTAAGAATTTCGTTTCTCTAGTCCCAGGTTAGGTTGTTGAAAGTTACCTCATTCCTGTCCTGGTCTATTATTGAATGAAATAGTTGAACGACAATTGTATTGTCTTTGTTCGTTACTTCCGTGACTGCTGCGAGGTTAGCTAATGCATCTGCTTCTGCATTTTCCTCTCTAGGTATTTGCATTACCTTCCATGTTTTGAATTGTCTCACGAGCTCTCGTGCTTTTTCAAGATACTGTTGCATTCTAGTCTCTCGAGCGATGTAAGTCCCCTGTATCTGATTTACTACCAGTTGGGAGTCGCTGTTGATCACAATTTGCTCGATTGATAGCTCCCATGCGAGTTCAAGCCCTGCAATAGCAGCTTCATACTGTGCTTCATTGTTAGTTATAGGATAACACTTGATAGCTTGCCGTGTCTTTTCACCCGTGGGTGATATCAAGACTATGCCTAAGCTGGCGCCTTTTATATTTGAAGAATCAGCGGTGAACAAGGTCCATAGGCCTAGATTAACACCGTTAAAGAGTTGTAACTCTTTTTCTACTTCAGATACAATGCTATTACTAAAGTCAACAACAAAATCAGCTAGTATTTGAGACTTAATTGCAGTCCTAGGCTGATAGAATATTTCATGCTCACTTAATTCTATGGCCCACTTGGCTAATCTTCCTAGCAATTCCTGTTTATGCAGAATATTTCTTAAAGGATATGAGGTCACAACGGTGATTGGGTGGCATTGAAAATAGGGTTGTAATTTTCTAGATGCCATTATTAAAGCTAAGGCTAACTTTTCCAGATGTGGATATCTAGTCTCAGCATCTAGCAAAGTTTTACTTACATAATAGACAAGTGATTGTTTACCTTTTTCTTCTCTTACCAATACTACACTTACAGCACTTTCTGAGACAGCCAAGTAGATGTTCAATCTTTCCCCTTCTTTTGGCTTTGAAAGCAGTGGTGGTTTCGATAGATAAATCTTCAGATTCTTGAGGGCTTGCTGACATTCTTCAGTCCCCTCAAACCAATTCTGCTTTTTGAGAACTGAGAAGAATTTAAAACTTTTTTCGGAAGATTTAGAAATAAACCTACCCAAAGCTGCTATTCTCCCTGTCACTCTTTGAACTTCTTTTTTATTTGTTAAAATATCAGGTATTTCCTCTGTGGCTTTAATTTGAGCGGGAATTACCGCTATTCATCTGTTTGATACAAGGAAACCCAAAAATTTTCCTGATTGCACTCCAAAAGCGCATTTCTCTGGATTTAACTTCATATTATACATACGTAAAATATCAAAAGCAGTAGAGAGGTGCTGGAACTAGTCTTTTGCTTGTGTTGATTTTACCAACATATCATCAATATAGACTTCCATCGTCTTTCCAAGATGTTCTTGGAACATTTTAGTCACTAACCTTTGATAGGTGGCTCCAGCGTTTTCTAAGCCAAAAGGCGTAACTTTATAACAGTAAGTCCCCCTGTTTGTAATGAAGAAAGTTTTTTCCTCATCTGAGGGATTCGTTTTAATCTGATTATAACCAGAATATGCATCTAAGAAGCTTAATAATTCATGACCTGCTATGGCATCAATCATTTGATCTATATGTGGTAATGGGAATGAATCTTTGGGGCATGCTTTATTTAAGTCAGTATAATCTACACATACTCTCCACTTGCCATTCTTATTAGGTACTACCAGGGTGTTTGCTTGCCAGTTAGGGTACGTTACCTCTCGTATCGAGCCAATCTTCAAGAGTTTCTGTACCTCTTCGTCGATCACTTGGTTCTTGAATGGTCATTGCTTTCTTTTCTTCTGCTTAACAGTTACGAAGGATAAATATTCATTTAGTTTATGAGTCATCACTTCTGGTGGGATGCCTGTCATATCTGTGTGGGACCATACAAAGCAGTCTGCTTTAAATAATCAATTAACTTACCTCTTTGAGAGGGGCCTAGCCTCGTGCCTATATACACTTTCTGCTCAGGCTTTTGTTCAGATAATGGAACAGCTACGAGCTCCTCCGTAGTTGTTTTTATGTGCTCATCTTCCTCCAATTCACGAATGACGTCCGGTCTGGAATCTGTATCTGTGTGATATAATATTCCTTCCGTGGTATCTTAATTTTCCTTCTCGTAAGTATTTTCTTTCGTACCTGTTTTGGTAATAATATCTTCCGTACCTATTTGGGTAGTAATTTCTTCTACCTCTATTTTCTTGTTGTAGTGTACCACAGAGTTTATATTTCTTGCGGTCTGCTGATCTCCTTTGATTTGTTGAATCCCCCATTCAGAGGGGAATTTAATTACCTGATGCAACATGGAGGGTATCGCTTTCATGTCGTGGATCCATGGCCTTCCAATGATCATGTTATAAGCCATGTCAGTATCGATGACTTGGAACCTGGCACTTTTGATCACCCCCTCAGCATAAGTACTAAGCTCAATTTCTCCTTTTGTTATAACCGTAGAGTTATCAACCCTGATATGGCTCGCGCTTTTGGGATTACTTGATTCTNGAAGCATTAATCCGCTGATATCTGCATCATCGAAGGTTATATCGTCTTCTTCCATATTTTCACGAGCCCGTTTCCCATGTGTAATTGTGAACTTTGTGGTTGTTTTGCAAATCACCCTGTTTACTTCTTCACCCCCGCGTATCACGTTGACAGTTCGTTTTGGAGAAGGAGGCTTTGGGGGCTCCTACATGTTCCTCATATATGCTTGTTTACCTTTATCACTAAACAATTCTGTTAAATAGCCCTGTTTTAATAAATTTTCTACTTCACCTTGTAAAAATCTGCAATCCGCAGTTTTGTGCCCATGATCGTTGTGGAATTCACACCAGTGATCTGGGTTTCTTCTACTTGGATTTGACCGCATCTCTTTGGGCCACTTAACCTTGTCTCCCATGTTCCTCAATATTGAGACAAGTTCAGTAGTACTTACATTAAAGGTATGATCCCCAATTTGAGTACTACCTCTAGGTCGTTCATCTCGATCTTTTCTGGATCTAGACGAGGATGAGACTACGTCTCTTCCTTGTGGTCTATAGTCCGACCTAGTGTTTTCGAACCTGGGGCGGATATCACGTCCCGAGGGTCCTAAATAAGGATCTTCTATCTGATTCAGGACGTCTGGATCTGGAATGATCTTCATCCCTCGAACGAGCAATGATATCTTCTTCTATTCTGGGTTTAGTATTGTACCTGTTATATACATCGTTCCATGTTGTAGCGGGGAATTCTCTTAGACTTTCCTTAAGTCGTCTCGTGGCTTCTGAGCTTTTATCGTTTAGGTTGCTTGCAAATGCCATGGCTGCCCAATTATCAGGCACCCTGGGTAACTGCATTCTTTCTCGTTGAAACCTGTCTACAAACTCACAGAGTAGTTCCGTGTCTCCTTGTTTTATTTTGAATATGTCTTCCATTCTCTTCTCAACTTTTTGTGCACCAGAGTGTGCTTTTATAAACAAATCTGCAAGCTCAGCGAAAGAGTCAATAGAATTTTCAGGGAGAAGAGAATACCAGGTTAGGGCTCCTTTGGTAAGTGTTTCCCCAATTTTTTGTCAAGGACTGATTCAATCTCTTGTTCCGTTTAGTCGTTGCCTTTTACGCCAGTAGTGAAAGCAGTCACATGGTCGCCTGGGGTCAGTTGTTCCATCATATTTGGGAACGTCAGGCATTTTAAAATTCTTGGGTATAGGCAAAGGTGCCGCACTTGGCTTCCAAGGTTGTTGAGAATATCTATCAACATCGATGCCTTTGATGATATGTGGTACTCCAGGAATTTGTTCGATGCGATTGTTGTGCTCCTTCATCTGTTTCTGCTTGGTTAGTAGTAAATTTTGTAATTCTGAGTTATTAGATATACCTGGTCTCGTTTCGAGAGATTCATTAGGAGTATCTCCTCTTCCTTAGTTTGCCAACCCAGATTGAGGATTTTCTATGGTGATGGTGTTATTGGGGGGTTGCGTCAGCGGTGTAGGTAATGCTGCCGGTAATCCTCTCGCAAATTCTTACAAATCCTGGCTCACATACTCTGCAATCATTTGCTTTACACGATCTTGTTCCACAGTTTGATCATTATCACCATTGTTGTTATTGGATCTTTCTGGGGATTGTTCCCTCGAACCACGTGGGGTTCCTGAAGGCGATGGAACTGGGGTTCCACTCCTTTGTTGGTTGTTGTCGTTGGGGTTTGACATAATTCAGAGGATATCACTTGAAAAGTAAACAAAGATTATCAGATTCCCGGTAACGGAACCAATCTGTTTAACCAAAGAATTAGACCCTTTGACTAAAGCTTATTTTTAAGATGAATACGGGTTATTAATAATCAAGGTAATGGAGAAAAATGAATAATAGACAATATTGCAGAAATATAAAAAATCGAAGTTAATTGTATTCCAAAATCAGATGCATTTACAAGCTGTATTCCCCTCCCTTATATAGGATATTCTTATAACTTACGAATCTTGCTATGGTTACTCATTAATGACTAATTATGACATTAATGAGGTGTTACAAAGGATAACAGTAATTGGGGTTCGGTTACATAACGTTCGAGTAATCAATTGTGGGTCCTTGAATCTGCCCGTAGCTTTGTCTAGATTCATTCTGACCGTGCCTCTCTCCCATTTTGATCAAGTTGTGTTTCCCGTGACTGATAAGTTCGTGGGTTTACTGAACCTTGCCTCTTTGTACCGTAGCTCTTCCAAGAATCTCATCCAGTTGTCGCATTTTCCTGTGTCCACGTGACTAGCTGAGTTGTCAAAAGCTGGCTTACGTGTGAAACTCTTTTTTACCAATACACCCCTCTCTTGAATATTTAAATTGGGACTACAGACGTATTCCGGGAGATCCCCCCTGTTGGCCCAAGAAATTGAATGGTTTTGAAGATTGACAAAGAAAATCAAAGATGAACCAGGTCTATCACTGGAGACATAGACACATGCAGAGTTAAGGCACGTGAGGTGCACATGCAGGAGATAAACGAAATCTGGGAAATAAAGAGATATCTCCTGATCGAAAAGATTGCAAGATGATAAGGAGAAGGACTCCTTATTCACTAAGAACAGAATCAAAGATAAGGAAGGATTCGAGGAGTTGAGACTAACTAGAACTCTTCCACCAAGGAAGAGTAGCATTAGAACTCTAGTAAATCTCTCGTCTACTAATCCTATATATCGCAGATTGTTCTTATTGTACATGGATGCACAAAAGCAGAAGTTAAGCAAGAATTGAGAGCAAAATTAGCAAGACAAATTTTGCAAGCAGTTCGTGTGAGATTTAAGTGTGCGACTCTGAAGCTACTTTGACCAGCTAGAAGAACCAGTTCCAACTGTTGTCTTTTAGTCTAGTTTACTTGTAGTAGGTGATTTCAACTTGTACCTTTTAGCTTTATCTAGAAGCGTTTGTAGTAGGTACTGTATATTTCAAGTTATAGCTAAGTTGGATTTGTCGCAAATAGCTAGAGGCTAGTTTGCTACAAAGGGATTAAAGGTAATCCTAGGTTTAGAAAAGAGTTTTTGTAAATGTTGTTTGGTTCACTGATTTAGTAAAGAGTTTGGGAAAATCCTACTACGAAGTAGGTCGTGGTTTTTCACATGTTGAGCTAGGTTTTTTCCACATAAAAATCTCTGTGTTCTTTATTTTCTGTACTTATTATTCCAGAAATAGCAGAGGTTGGAGCACATAGAAGAACCTAGCCCTTCTATAACTAGTGCACGCGAAAATCGGACACCACACAAATCACCCCCCTCTTGTGTGGTATTGATGTTTAGAACATCAATTGGTATCAGAGCGGGTTATCCTTGAAGAGGCTAACACCTTAGGAATATATCAAGATGAGTGCACCACCTGGGAACTGGGAAGGACAATCAACTGCTAGGCTTCCACTCTTCAATGGCCAGTACTACTCTTGATGGAAGAACAGGATGAGAGACCATATAATTGGAGAACACTACGAACTATGGGATATTGTTACTGATGGTCCTTTGGCCACCATGAAGACAAATGCTGAAGGAGTAGATGTGCCAAAGACAAGAGCGGACTGCACTGCTGAGGATTTGAGAAAGTGGGAGAAAAATGCTAGGGCCAAAAAGTGGCTTGTGTGTGGACTTCGTCCAGATGAGTACATCAGAATTCAAAGTTGTACCACTGCCAAGGAAATTTGGGACACTTTGCAAGTGGCTCATGAAGGAACTGCTCAAGTGAAAAGATCTAGAGGTACTCTACTATATTCGTAATATGAGAATTTCTCTATGAAGGAAGGGGAGACCATTCAAGAGATGTACACTAGGTTCACTACATTGACTAATGAACTGAAATCTCTTGGAAGGACTCTTCTTGAGGAAGACAAGGTCGAGAAGATTTTGACAAGGGTTCTGCCAGTCTCTTGGGAGAGCAAGATCACTGCAATTCAAGAATCCATGAACATTGAAACTCTCAAACTAGATGAGCTAATTGGAAATCTTACTGCCTCTGGACTTAGAAGGCAGGCAATCAAGATGGATGTTCCCAAGAAGGAAAGAAGTATGGAACTGAGAATCACTGAAGGAGCAGATCTGGAAGAAGATGAAATGGATATGATCACCAAGAATTTCAAGAAATATCTTATGATAGGAAAGAGCTCCTCAAGAGGTGGAAACTACAAGGAAAGGGTATCGAAAAAATCAACTAATGAGGGCTGCTACAAATGTGGGAAGACTGATCATCACATCAAGAACTCCCCTCTATGGGAAGTTGAATGGAAAAAAGAAAGGTCTGAACGAAGGAACTGGAAGAAGGAACAGGTTCATCCCAAGAAGAACAAAGTATCAACAAAGGATATGGTCGCTGCTTGGGGAGAAAGTTCAGATGAGGAGTCAGATGATGAAGATGGAGATGAACAGGCACTTAGCAATTGGTGAATCAAATGAGGAATATGATGAGGAATCTGAGGTAAGTTTTCTTCATCTCAAAGACAAGATTAAGTTCCAGTCCAAAGAAAAACTCTCTGAATTATTGCTAGACTTTATTGACAAATCTGAAGTAATTAATAAGGAAAAGAAACAGATGTCTAAGGAGTGTGTAAATTTTAAAAGCAGAGTGTAAGAACCTGGAACTCAGAGTCAGTGAGACTGTGAGTGAAAACACTGCTCTGAAGAACCAGGTTCATCCACTTGAGACAAATGTCCTAGAGTTAAAATCTGAAAATCTAAAACTGAAACTAGGAACCAGTAAGAAGATAGCTGACAACTCTCAACTCACCTTAGAAGAAAATGTGGGTAAACTAAAAGATGAGTTGTATAGGAAGGATGAACAGATAAGAGTGTTGAAGGAGGAACTTGGTAAGGTCAAGCATGAACTAGATAGAACTTGTAAATGGAACAGATCCTCTGATGCTTTGACATGGTTATAGGAACATCATAATAGCAATAGGACAGGACTTGGCTTTGGGAATCAACTGCCTAAATGGGATCCTAAAAGCAAGTACCTCACCCTTCTTGAGAACAAAATTTGTACCCACTGTGGTAAGACTGGTCACTACAAAAGTGAATGCAATGCAAAAGAGCAGGCCAGTCAAAAGAATAAAAGTTTGTTCGAGGGAAGAATTGGTTACCAAATAGGGCTAAAAGAAATTTAATTCATCCTTTTGGTTATAAAAAGGGGCCCAAACTAGTTTGGGTTCCTAAGACTAACCCCTGATTTCTTTTGTAGGTTCAAGTGAAAGGAAGTAGCCATGTATGGTACATGGATAGTGGCTGTTCAAAACACATGACTGGCAACAAGGACCAGTTCCTTTCACTTGAGGACCTCAAAGGAGGAAATGTCTCCTCTGGAAATGGAACGAAAGGTGAAATTATTGGGGTTGGTAAGGTAGGTAAGGATGACACACGTTCCATTGAGAATGTCTACCTGATAGATGGCTTGAAATATAGCCTAATCAATGTGTCACAACTTTGTGACAGAGGTAACTTGGTAGCATTCACCTCTACAAAGTGTTTTGTAATAAATCTTATCACTAACAAGATTGTTTTGCAGGGAAAAAGAGTGAACAATATATACATCATAGATCTGTCCACACTTTCAGAAAATGAATTAACATGCTTAAGTGTGCTTGACAGTGATCCCCTCCTTTGGCATAAGAGACTTGGGTATGCAAGTCAGAGTCAACTCAACAAACTAGTCTCCAAGGACTTAGTGATAGGTCTACCTAACATTAAGTTCAAGGAAGACAAAGTTTGTGAGGCTTGTGCAAGGGGGAAGCAGGTAAGATCCTCTTTCAAAAGAAAGAAAGTAGTAAGTACCACCAGAACGATTGAACTGGTCATATGGATCTTTGTGGTCATATGAGAACCTTAAGAAGAGGTGGTAAGAGATATGTGATGGTGCTTGTTGATGACTATTCTAGATTTACCTGGACATTGTTTCTAACATCCAAAGATGAGGCATTTGACATGTTTACTTCTTTTGTTAGAAAAATTCAAAAACAGTTAGGAAATAACCTTGCATCAATTAGGTCTGATCATGGCACTGAATTTGAAAATGCTAAATTTGCTCATTTTTGTGATGAACATGGCATAGATCACAACTTTTCTGCCCCTAGAACTCCACAACAAAATGGAGTGGTTGAAACAAAGAATAGGACACTTGAAGATATGGCTATGACTATGCTTCTTTCTAGTAGACTACCACATAGCTTCTGGGAAGAAGCTATAAATACTGTATGCTATATCATAAATAGGTGCATGACTAGACCACTTATAGAGAAGACTCCCTATGAGTTACTTAAAGAGAGAAAGCCAAATATATCCCACCTTAGGGCTTTTGGTTATAAGTGCTCTGTGCACAACAATGGTAAAGAATCCCTAGGCAAATTTGATCCCAGAAGTGATGAAGGAGTATTATTGGGATATTCTTCACATAGTAAAGCTTATAAAGTTTATAACAAAAGAACTATGCGTGTTGAAGAAAGTGTGCATGTATTTTTTGATGAAACTAATATTATTTCTGAGAGACAGGAACAAGAGGATGAAGAAATTGGGATGGTCAGAAACTCAGTCCAAATTGGAGAAACACTGGAGGAATGAACAGGTGATGGAACAGGTTCAACCATCCCAGGCAACATGACAGGGGGAATAGAATAAAATAATTCCCAAAATTCATTGGAACCTGTGGCTGAGCCTGTTCCACAGCAACAAGGCATTGAAGGAACTTCAAGGAGTAACCAGTTGGTTGTGAAACCTTATATATATCAAAGTTCTCACCCTATTGAGAACATTATCACTGATCCAACCTCTGGAATCAAAACTAGATCTTCTTTGAAAATTCTTTGTGCTTTTGATGCCTTTCTATCTCTTATTGAACCTAAAAATGTTGCTGAGGCTTTGCATGATGCAGAATGAGTAAATGCAATGCAAGATGAACTCAACCAGTTTGAAAGAATTCAAGTCTGGCATCTAGTGCCAAGACCCTTGGATAGATCAGTAATTAGCACAAAATGGGTCTTCATAAACAAACTTGATGAAGATGGAATAGTTACAAGAAGCAAGGCAAGATTGGTGGTTCAAGGATATAGTCAGGAGGGAAGCATAGACTATGATGAAACCTTTGCTCCAGTGGCAAGGATGGAAGCAATAAGACTCCTCATAGCTTTCGCTGCTCACATGGAATTCACCCTTCACCAGATGGATGTCAAGAGTGCCTTCCTAAACGGCTATCTAAAAGAAGAAGTGTTTGGCAAGCAACCTCCATAGTTTGAGAACAAGGAGAATCCAGATCATGTGTACAAACTTGACAAAGCACTGTATGGACTCAAGCAAGCTCCCAGAGCATGGTATGAAAGATTATCAAAATTCCTTCTTGAGCATGACCACAAGAGAGGTAAAATTGATAGTACTATATTCTTAAAGGAAAAAGGTAAAGATCTCTTGGTAGTTCAGATATACATAGATGATATAATCTTTGGAGCAACTACTGAAAAGCTAAGTAAAGAATTTGCTAAACTAATGGGGAGTAATTTTTGAAATGAGCATGATGAGTGAGCTTAATTTCTTTTTAGGCTTACAAATTAAACAAAATTAAAATGGAACTATGATCCATCAACAAAAGTATGTGAAAGAGTTGCTTAAAAGGTTTTAAATGGAAGATTCCAAAGAAACTGACACTCATAACATCCACAAAACTAGATGTAGATGAACCTGGTTCATCTGTTGATCAAAAGTTGTATAAGGGAATGATTGGTTCATTGTTGTATCTTACTATTAGTAGACCTGACATTATTTTCAGCATAGGACTTTCTGCAAGATTTCAGGCTAATCTAAAGGAATCTCACTTAACTAATGTGAAGAGAATCTTGAGATACCTAAAAGGCACCACTGATCTCTATCTTTGGTATCCTAAAGGTAGTAACTTCAATCTTGTGGGATATGCCGATGCTGACTATGCAGGTTTTCTAGTGGATAGAAAGAGCACCTCAGGCATGGCACATTTTCTGGGCTCATGTCTCGTGTATTGGGCCACTAAAAAGCAAAATTATGTGGCTCTATCTACTGCTGAGGCTGAGTATGTGGCTGCAGCCTCATGTTGTGCTCAACTACTGTGGATTAAACAACAATTCATAAATTTTGGAATTGATGTTGGATGCATCCCTATATTTTGTGATAACACCAGTGCTATAAGTATGACAAAGAACCCCGTTCATCATAAAAGGACAAAGCACATAGATGTTAGACATCATTTTTTTAAGGGATAATTCTGAGAAGAGATTGATCTCTATTGAATTTTGTGCTACTGATAGACAGATTGCTGACATCTTTACAAAAGCACTAAGTAGAGAGCATTTTGAAAGGAACAGGTTAGAATAAGGGATGATTAAGATCACCTAATTGAACCAGTTCAGAATGTACATGAAAATAAATTTTATATTGGTTTTTGGCTAGAATTTCTGAAATTTGTGTAAATAATCAGATTAATTGTTTCTCAATCTCATGATGTAAATAGCATACTCTTTTGCCATGTTTTGAGATGACTCACTGGTTACTAATGTTGTTTTCTCTATTGTTGAAAATTGAGGCTTGATCAAGAGGATTCTGACATAATGAACCTGGTTCATCTGAAAGGAGAGGTATGTGTTCTCTACTATAACACTTTGAAATATTAATAGTTAATCATGAGAAAAACTCTACCTAATCAAGATCTTTTCAAAATCTATCCTTATCCCATTTATGAACCAGTTCCGTCTACCCTAAGAGTACAATAAAATTAAACCGCCTAGAACCTAGGGAAGCAGTAGCCGTCACTTCTAACTGATCAGTTCCAGAGGTGATTAGACCTCTATTTGACCCAAAAAGGCTACCATTTTATATTGATTACTTCTCTCTTTTAAAACACCGATCATCACCTCTGAAACCACTCACCAACTCTACAACCATAGAAACCCTTTCATCTTCCTTACCCTCATTCTCAATCCAAAATCTTCTTTTTCCATCTTAAATCAAAATGTCTAACCCTTCGAACAGCCCTGGTACTCCACCACCTGTTACTCCATCTTCGACTTCTTCAATACCTCCACCACCAAGTACTACTCATTCTCAATCCAGTCTAAATAATCCTCAACCTAGCAGTAGTTCAGAACCCAGAAAAAGAAGGGTTAAAATGCTTGCTAGAAAAATAGTGGCTACAGGTTCTCTCACCAGAAAATTGAAGGCCAAACTACAAGCCAGTCAGGCTCAAGAATTAGACAATTCAAGTGATTCGTTTAAATCAGCTACTGAGGAAGCAGCACGATCATCTGATTCTGAATAGGTACCATCTGTACCTAAGATCACTTCTGAGAATGTGTCTGAAATAGTGGAGAACTTAGAAAACAAGCTTATTTTGGTTGGTTCTGTGATAGATGTGGAGTTTCCAGAAGCAAGACGAAGAGGAGGTAAAAAAAATTTGAGAATAGAAAAAGAGAGAGAGGGAGGTCGGAGTGAACCGAGGGGAACATGGGAAGAAACTACTACTTTGTCTATCTGTGGTACTGACAATAGTAATAGAAGAGGCAGCAAAAAAGTCAGGGGGGAGTGAATCAAGAGAAGCGGCTGAGGGGTTAGTAAATCTAGGGAGGTCTACAGATGAACCTGGTTCATCTACTGAGGAAACCTTAGCAGATCTTTTGAAGAAGTTAGGTGAAAGTTATAAACCAAAGAAGAAAAGAACTCCCAAGGTTCAGAATTCTGGAACAAGTGGAGCAAGTAAGAAGAGGAAGGCCACTACCTCTGCTGATTCTAAAATTCCTCTTCCAAGAGGAAGAACCACAAGAAGCACATTAAGGCAGAGTGAGGAGGAGTTACAGAAAGCCTTGGAAGAGAGTAAGAGAAAAAGGGTTGCAAAGGGAAAAGAGAAAGATGCTGAGCCTGTAGAGGCTGTTGACATTGATGAGATGGACCTGGTCCATCAAGATGAACAAATGGCAAGGGTTGAGATTCAGAATCAAAGATCAAAGAAAGCAAAGACTTCCTCCAAGAAGTCTGCACCTGTGTCTGCTGAACACTCAACTGTAGCCAAGAGAACCAGGTCTATAGTAAGACCTAAGAAAGTGCAAACTGTTGAAGATGATGACTAAAGTGAAGAGGATGGAACTGATTCAGATGGAGAGAAGGATAACTTGATACAATTTGGGAAGCGCCACATTCTGAAGGGGAGGTTATTGAAAGATAGGGAAGAAGCAGGCATGGTCTTGTTGTTGGATAAGCTGGAGGTGCAGGGCTGGAAGGACATGGTACTTTAGTTGGATGGACGTTTGGCTAGAAATGAGATAGTTGAACTCATGGAAAATGCTGTTGTCAAGGATGGGAGCGTCACTAGCCAAGTGAAAGAAATAGAAATCTCTTTTGATGCCAAAGAATTAGGAGAGATCCTTGGCATTCCATCTAAACATTGTGATGAATACACCAGGAAAAAGTGGCCAAGGTTAGATGATCTTCCAACTACTTTGCAAATCACAAGAAAATTATGCGACAATGCAGAGAAGGTTGATCCTAAGGCAGTTTACAAGAGTGAGATGAATCCCCCACACAAAGTGGTATTTAAGTTTATTAACAAGTGTGTACTGCCAAGACAGGAGATGAGGCACATTGCTAACTATATTGATTTAGTTCTGATGGAGTTCCTGGACAGTGGAAGGCAAATAAATTGGCCCTACTTCATCAATTAGCTACTGGACAGAGTGATCCATGTCTCCAAAGCCCATGCCATTCCATATGGCTTCATTCTTACCTCTGTCCTTGGACACTACAAGGTGCCTTTGAATAAAGGAGAGATGGCTTCAACCAAGGATCACTTTGGCATTAATACTTTTGTGGCTTATGACTATGGTGTCAATATCACTGTAAATGAACCTTGTTCATCCAAGAAGACACCTGTGAACAGCAAAGTCAGAGCACTTGTGCATGAAAGTGGGGTGAAGGATGCAGAAATACTTCGGCTAAATAACCATCTAGCAGAGGTTGATTCTGAGAGGGATGCTCTCAGAACTAAGCTTGCTAAAGAGAAGGAGAAGAATGAGGGAATCCTTAGGGATATGCTATCTCTTCTCCAAGCCAAAAACCCAGCCTCCAGTCCTTCCCAGCCTTAGTAGTCCAACCTATCTTAGTACTTCAGTGACCCATATTCGGGATTTTTTGTTTTTGTTGGTCATGGTTTTAATTGTTTCTATTTCTGTCTGTGGATTGTGGATGAACTATAATGACCCGACCGATTGTTTTGTGTTATCGAACCCCTTCCCCTAAATGAAATTTCCCATAGAGGCTTTTTATGATTTATGACTTGCGGGGGCTGGTGGTCCGGTATTCGGAGGTGTTTAGAGTGCTATAGGAACAAATGGTTCCTTAAGGTTGGCCTTTAATGCCAAGTTTGACTTCGGTCAACATTTTGGGTAGACGACCTCAGAATCGAGTTTTGTCGGTTTCGGTAGCTTCGTGTGATGATTTTGGACCTGGGCGTATGCTCGGGATGGGTTTCTGATGACACGGGAGCGTTTCGGCGCCCAATATTGAAATAAGATGTTCCTTAAGTTCCTATTGTGGTTTTGGGTGTGGTTTTGTGTTATCAAGGTCCGAACGGAATTCTGAGGCTAGGAATAGTTCCTTTATATCATTTATGACTTGCTTGCAAAATTTGGGGTCATTCCGAGTAGTATAGGTTGGTTCAGCGCGTTGTTAGCGAAGTCTGGAAAACATAAAGTTCCTAAGTTTGGTTCTTGGGGTTTTGAGGTATGATTTTGAGTTTTAGCGTTGTTTTGGGTGTTCCGAAGGCTCGAGCAAGTCTGTATTATTATTTGGGACTTGTTGGTATATTTGGGCGAGGGCGAGGGCGAGGGCGAGGGCGAGGGTGGGCCCAAGGGCCTCCCGGGCACCCAACGGGACTAAAAACCAGCTAATATAGATGTTGGGGCACCTGATCTGGTTTGACCGCAGGTGCGGTTGCCCAGTCGAAACATCGTAGGTGCGACCCCAGGTGAGGTCCCCCTTTCTCGCAGGTGCAGACAAAAGTCCGTAGGAGCGGAATGCGGCCATCCCTCCGCAGGTGTGAACTCAGCCCTTCCCGTCCAGTTCTGCAGGTGCGGTCCCCGAGCCACAGGTGCGGAATCCATGTAGGCCAGGCAGTATATATTCTTTGAAACTCGGGATTTCACCTCCTTCATTCATTTTCCTCCACCACTAGAGTCTTGTGAGCTTGGGGAGAGCACACCACACCTAGCTACTGTCAAGGTAAGTTAATTCCACTTCAACACTAGTTTAACTCATGATCTTCTAGCTAAATTAACTACTAAATCATTGAGTTATTGCTTATGCTTCACGCCAGCTGAAGGTTCATAAGAAGAATTACCATGTGCACGATTTGGAGTTGGCGGCGATTGTTCACGCTCTTAAGATTTGGAGGCACTACTTGTATGGAGTGTCCTGTGAGGTTTATAAAGACCACCGTAGCTTGCAACACTTGTTCAAGCAGAAGGATCTTAATTTGAGGCAGCGCATATGGCTTGAGTTGTTGAAAGATTATGATATCACCATTTTTTATCACTCGGGCAAGGCAAATGTGGTAGCAGATACTTTGAGCAGGAAGGCAGAGAGTATGGGTAGCTTGGCTTATATTGCAGCAGAGGAGAGACCTCTAGCCTTGTACATTCAGTCCTTGGCCAATCGCCTTGTGAGGTTAGACCTTTCAGAGCCTCATCGAGTTTTAGCACATGTGGTTTCTCAGTCTTTGTTATTGGGAGAGATTAAGGCCCAGCAATTCTATGATCCGTGCTTAGTAGAGCTTCGGGAGACAATGGTTTAGGGTAGGGCCAAGGACGCTACTACTGGCGAGGATGGTGTTATGAGACTTCAGGGCCGTTTATGTGTTCCTAATGTTGATGGCTTGAGGTAGAGGATTCTAGAGGAGGCACACAGTTCTCGGTATTCTATTCATCCTGGTGCTACGAAGATGTATCGTGACTTGAAGCAACATTTCTGGTGGAGGCGGATGAAGAAGGACATTGTGGAGTATGTGACTAGGTGTCTTAATTGCCAACAGGTGAAGTATGAGCATCAGAAGCCAGGAGGCCTACTTCAGCTGATGCCCATTCCTGAGTAGAAATGAGAGTGCATGGCTATGGACTTTGTGGTTGGGTTGCCTCGAACTTTGCGGAAGGTTGACGCGGTTTGGGTCATTGTGGATAGATTGACCAAATCGGCGCATTTCATTCCAATAGCTACTTCATATACTTCTGAGAGGTTGGCCCAGATCTATATTCGGGAGATAGTCCGGTTGCATGGTGTGCCGGTGTCCATTGTATCAAATCGAGGTCCTCAGTTCACCTCGCACTTCTGGAGAGCATTGCATAGTGAGATGGGCACCCAGATAGACCTCAGCACATCATTTCACCCTTAGACCGATGGTTAGTCAGAGCGTACAGTTCAGATATTGGAAGACATGCTCAGGGCATGTGTGATTGACTTCGGAGGTCAGTGGGACCAGTTCTTGCCTTTGGCCGAGTTTGCTTACAATAATAGTTATCAGTACAACATTAAGATGGCACCATTTGAGGCTTTTTATGGTCGGCGATGTCGTTCTCCTATCGGGTGGTTTGATCCTAGCGAGGCTAAGTTATATATCACCGACATGGTGAGGGATGCCTTGGAGAAAGTGAAGTTGATTCAGGAGAGGCTCCGTACAACACAATCCAGACAGAAGAGTTACGCGGATCAGAGGGCGTGTGAGGTACCATTTACGGATGGACATAGGGTCCTGTTGAAAGTCTCACCTATGAAAGGTATTATGAGGTTTAAGAAGAAGGGCAAGCTGATCCCGAGGTTTATAGGTCCATTCGAGGTGTTGAGGCGAGTTGGGGAGGTTGCTTATGAGCTGGGCTTGCCTCCCAGTTTATTAGGAGTTCATCCAGTTTTCATGTATCCATGCTCCGGAGGTACCACGCCGACTTCTCTCACGTGGTTGATTTCAGCATTATTCAGTTGGATTAGAGGTTGGGCTACGAGGAGGAGCTAGTAGCTATTACTGATAGACAACACCACCAGTTGAGGTCCAAGAGAGTTTCTGCCGTGAAGGTCCAGTGGAAGGGCCATCCAGTTGAGGAGGCGACCTGGGAGTCCGAGGAGGACATGCGGAGCAGATATCCACATATATTCAGCACTTCAGGTAAGATTCTAGACCTGTTCGAGGACGAACATTTGTTTAAGAGGTGGAGAATGTAACGACCCGACCGGTCGTTTTGTGTTATCGGACCCCGCTCCCCTAAATGAAACTTCCCATTGCGGCTTTTATGATTTATGACTTGCGGGGGCTAGTGGTCCGGGATTCAGAGGTGTTTAGAGTGCTATAGGAACAAATGGTTCCTTAAGATTGGCCTTTAAGGCCAAGTTTGACTTCAGTCAACATTTTGACAAACGACCTCGGAATCGAGTTTCGTCGGTTCTGGTAGCTTCATGTAATGATTTTGGACCTGGGCGTATGCTCGGGATGGGTTTCTGATGACCCGGGAGCGTTTCAGCGCCCAATATTGAACTAAGATGTTCCTTAAGTTCCTATTGTGGTTTGGGCGTGTTTTGTGTTATCAAGGTCCGAACGGAATTTCGAGACTGAGAATAGTTCTGTTATGTCATTTCTCTTGCCTGCAAAATGTGGTGTCATTCCGAGTAGTATAGGTCGGTTCGGCGCGTTGTTAGCGAAGTCTAGAAAACTTAAAGTTTCTATGTTTGGTTCTTGGGGTTTTGAGGTGTGATTTTGAGTTTTGGCGTTGTTTTGGGTGTTCTGAAGGCTCGAGCGATTCCGTGTTAAGATTTGGGACTTGTTGGTATATTAGGACGAGGGCTCGGGTGGGCCCAAGGGCCTCCCGGGCACCCAACGGGGCTAAAAACTAGCTAAAATAGCTGCTGGTGCACCTGATCTGGTGTGACCGCAGGTGCGTTTGCCTAGTCGCAGGTGCGGGACCGCTCCTGCGGTCCCAAGCATCGCAGGTGCGACCCCAGGTGAGGTCCCCCTTTCTCGCAGGTGCCGACAAAAGTCCACAGGAGCGGAACCGCTGGTGCGGCCATCCCTCCGCAGGTGCGAACCCAGCCCTTCCCGTCCAGTTCCGCAGGTGCGGAATCCATGTAGGCCAGGAAGTATATAATCTTTGAAACTCGGTATTTTACCTCCTTCATTCATTTTCCTCCACCATTAGAGTCTTGTGAGCTTGGGGAGAGCACACCACAACCTAGCTACTTTCAAGGTAAGTTAATTCCACTTCAACACTAGTTTAATTCATGATCTTCTAGCTAAATTAACTACTAAGTCATTGAAAAGTCAAGAACTGGGTAGTAATTTAGGGTTTCTTGAGAACTTGGTGAATTACCCATTCATTGCCATAAATTCAAGTAGAAATCATATATTAACGATCCGTAGGCTTCGGGTGAGCGATTCCTCCGTGAGTTTTCGGAATTTGAGCGTGCGGGCCCGGGGTTGGATTTTGGGAATTCTTCAAGAATGTTAAATCATTGAATAAATAGGATAATTTCCCTACTTTGAGCATGCATTGATGTCATTGTACCATATTTGGCTAGTTGCGAGTCCTCGGTTGTAAAGTTCGGAGTTCGGGCGCATCCTTTGTCCGAGGGGTAGATTTGACACGAGGTGAGTCTCCTTTCTAACCTTGTAAGGGGGAATTGTCCCCCTAGGTGATTTAAATGCTATATGCGATAATTTGTGGGGGCTACGTACGTACAAAGTGACGAGAGTCCGTACGTAGCGACTATTACTATTATGTCCTGGTAGTTAGGCCCACATCATGCCTTGTGTTTTATTTGATATGAAATATATGCGTAATGAATTAAAGTTACATGTTTCTTATGTCCCCGAAGTTATGAAATTTGAGAAAAACTTGTAAGAAATTGTTCACGGAAAAGTATTCTCTTTTAAAAAGGAATAATGTATGTGCATGTGACCGCTTCGCAATTTACATTCCGCGAGCGGAGTGTGGTTTTCCCCACTCTTATGGGAACGGACCGTACGCCACGGCTGATTGAGAGATGCACTTTTGATACGGGCCGTTCGATCCTCGGCAGTGCATAGAGAGGGATTCAGAGATGCACTTTTGGTACGGGCCATTCGATCCTCGGCAGTGCATAGAGAGGTTGAGAGATGCACTTTTGGTACGGGCCGTTCGATCCTCGGCAATGCATAGATGTGAGTACTTTGTGGATAGTTGCACTTTTGGTACGGGCCGTTCGATCCTCGGCAGTGCACGGGCTTGACTATCTTATGACTCTGTCCGGTTGTCCTTACCCTGCATGCGTATGATTTATTTGTTACTAAATTCACGGATATTGATCTGACAGATATTTTGGGAAAAAGTGAAGTGGTAATTGTTTTATTTATTCCTAGTATACTTCTTGGATTTCAGTATCTTACATATATACTTGTTGCTTCACTGTCTTTACATGCCTACTGTTTCCATTATATCCTGTTAAATTATACTGTTGGACCTTAGTGAGTGTCATGTCGACCTCTCGTCACTACCTCTTCGAGGTTAGGCGGGATACTCACTGGGTACATATATATTTATGTACTCATGCTGCACTTCTGTACTTAATTGTACAGGTTCTGAGGCTGGCATTTCTGGTTATCCGACCGGAGCTTGACATATATTCTGGACCTGACTCCACGGTCAGCTGCCTCCCTTGGCGATTCTCAGCAGTGCTATGGAGTTATCTTTTATTTATTTCTGTCTACTTCTCTCAGACAGCAGTACAGTTTTTATCATCTTTTGTATATTCTACTAGTTTGCCTGTTGACTTGTGACACTAGTTCCTGGCACGCACATAGTAAACTCTTTATTTTGGGACTGTATATATTGGATCATGATCATTGTGGCTGTATTTACTTAAGTTGGTTAATGTTTCCGATTTTATTTAAATGATCTAAGTTTAAAACTTTGGGAATATGTGAGGTTTGTATGTTAAATAAGGATAATCTCACTAGTAAACAACTGTTGGCTTGCCTGACTCCGGTGTTGGGCGCCATCACGACCTGTGTTGGATTTTGGGTCGTGACATGAACAATGCCTTCTATCAATGGATTTTGCTGTTTTTTCTCTAACTCTTGTCTCTTTTTCTTTGACAGTTTGAATTATTTGTTCCTAGTGATGATTAATCCATGATTGCACTTGCAGTTGCCCTAGTGGCCATGAGTAATTCTTAAATATCTGGGACTTTCTAAACTTTGCAACTTTTCGATGATGCCAAAAGGGGGGAAAATGGTTATGTGCTTTTCTGATCATGTGATATTTATAACCTAATGAAGTTGGTTCTTTTATGATAAATGATCAATACTCTAAAATGTGTCCATATTGGATTAAGTTGGTTACAGGCCTAACACAGAGTTTGTCATAATCAAAAAGGGGGAATTTTTTGGCCCAAGAAATTGAATGGTTTTGAAGATTGACAAAGAAAATCAAAGATGAACCAGGTCTATCACTGGAGACATAGACACATGCAGAGTTAAGGCACGTGCGGTGCACATGCAGGAGATAAACGAAATCTGGGAAATAAAGATATATCTCCTGATCGAAAAGATCGCAAGATGATAAGGAGAAGGACTCCGTATTCAGTAAGAACAGAATCAAAGATAAGGAAGGGTTCGAGGAGTTGAGACTAACTAGAACTCTTCCACCAAGGAAGAGTAGCATTAGAACTCTTGTAAATCTCTCGTCTACTAATCCTATATATTACAGATTGTTCTTATTGTACAGGGACGCACAAAAGCAGAAGTTAAGCAAGGATTGAGAGCAAAATTAGCCAGGCAAATTTTGCAAGCAGTTCATGTGAGATTTAAGTGTGCGACTCTGAAGCTACTTGGACCAGCTAGAAGAACCAGTTCCAACTATTTTTTTTCAGTCTAGTTTACTTGTAGTAGGTGATTTCAACTTGTACCTTTCAGCTTTATCTAGAAGCAGCTGTAATAGGTACTATGTGTTTCAAGTTATAGCTAACTCGGAGTTCGTCACAAATAGCTAGAGGCTAGTTTTCTACAAAGGGATTAGAGGTAATCCAAGGTTTACAAAAGAGTTTTTGTAAATGCTATTAAGCTCACTGATTTAGTAAAGAGTTTGAGAAAATCCTACTGGGAAGTAGGTCGTGGTTTTTCACCTGTTGAGCCAGGTGTTTTCCACGTAAAAATCTCTGCGTTCTTTATTTTCTGTACTTATTATTCTGCAAACAGTAGAGGCTGGATCACATAGAAGAACTCGGTCCTTCTATAACTAGTGCACGCGAAAGTCAGACACCACACAAATCATCCCCCCTCTTGTGTGGTATTGACGTTTAGAACATCACCCCCTGTATTGCATATTTATTTTGGGACTACGGACGTATTACGAGAGATCTCCCGCACTGCATATTTACTTTTGGGACTACAGGCGTATTCCGGGAGATCCCCTTGTACTGCATAATCATTTGGAACTACAGGACGGTGTCCCGGGAGTTTTTCCTACTATGTTTTACCTTGTTCCGAGCCGAGGGATCCTTTAACTGTTAAACATTCAGAATTTCTTTAACTGTTTTACCGTAAATTTACTTATATCTTTTACTGTTGAATTTGACTATATTTACTCCGGTAGGGCGTTTGTATTGGTAAACAAGAGCTTCACACGTGTAATAAATCTTGATGACTCAGCAGTCTACGTGGAGCAATAAAGACACGATAGCTGGACGAGACTCTATGAAGAGGTATGAGGCGAAGAGGCATGACAAATCACACCCACAGGTTAATTAGCTACGGAAGTCTCAACCTGATTGAGAAGATGAAGAGACACGGTCAAAATGTATCTGGCCAGAACAAAGGGCAGATTCAGAGATCTTCAATTAGTGATCCATACGTTACACAACCTTCACGCAACAGTTACAGTTACTCATTGTAACGTTACATTAATGTCATAATTAGTCATTAATGCTCAATCACTGAAAAGGGCAGACGATATATTAGGAAATTACCTATATAAGGGAGTAAAATATAACATGTAAGGGACATTCGAACTACTATAGTAATACACTTTACTTTTCGTGCATCTCATTGATTTTTCTTTATTTAATTACTTACAATAATCAGTCTTGCCTTCGTTATCAGAAACCCGTGTTCATCCTAAAAATAGCTTTGGTCAAATGATCTAATTCTTTGGTTAAACAAATTGGTTCCGTTACTGGGAACTCAAGAAAATTTTCTATTAAACCAAAGATACTAATAATTTTTGTTGATATTTGCTTGCTTTCACTTTAAACCTTAATCATGGCTGAAATTTGCCAATCAACACAGTTGAGGACAACCAAGCTTGAGATTGATTTACCATGAGAAAGGAAAAGGCAATAATAGCCATTATACTGATATATAAGCAACAAGAACAGAAAAATATAGAATGTACATCGGCATATGGTACCAAAACTATTAGTACCGAAACTTATTAAAGAATCTATGCCAAACAGTACCGAGACATGAAGTTCAGATACATCAGGTAATTTTAATTTGCACAATTTAGTTCTAACTTGACAGAAACAGATCAAGGAACAAGACGAGAGGATAGAACATCTCCGGGAATTCCCGACTATCCCACAAGAATGATATGCAGCACCGAGCTTTAAATGGAGAAAGGCACGGATGTTCAAATGAAAGTCAAAAATAGGTTCGAGCAAAGAGATACGGGATTTTCTTCACGGGTTGAAAAAGATCCGAACCTTCTCGAATAGGTAAGGAATCACCTTGCAAAATTGAAAATTTCCACAGGAGAAGAATGAAGGTTAGGAAAAGCAGGGGTAAAACACCCACGAGATTGTTTACAACGATACCGCACATGACAACTGGAAAAGAAAATATAGGTGCGGGATGGATAATTGAAGACTACGAGGAAGAAGTTTCATTAATAGCCATGGACAATTACACAAATAATTTCGGATACAATCATTGAAACAAAAGAATCAAAAGCCACGAAGTCAAATGCTGAAGAACTAGAAACTATCATTGGCTTCCCAAATAGGAAGGTTTATGCTGGTCGAGACTCGACACCGAGTTTAAAGGCAAGTTGATTAAACTTTTACGTGTTAATGCAAATTGCTTTTCTTGCCACCATTGTAACCATAACAGGTGTACCACTGGAGATAATGGTTTATATGCTCAATAGTGACCCGCGGTGTAATCCAGTCAAGCAAAAGAAGAAACCAGATCCAAATAATAAAAGATAAAGTTATGGAACCTCGAAGGTGGGTTTAGTCCGAAAAGTCAAATCATTCGGATTCGTTGCTAACATCAACCCATCATCACTTTCAAAATTCCGAGGAGAAAGATGATTGCTAGAATATCACATTGTCTCAAATGTCTCGGTAAATGCAATCTTAATTCAAGCAGAGAAAGGTACACAATATCTTATCTCTTATAGAATTCTCTTAGACATGGAAATTGCATATCTATATTTCGAGAAGTTGGCATTAATTGCTATTGCCCTAAATCTAAAGCTTTATTGTCAATAACATTCAATTCTCGTAGCCACTATATTTTCATTATACAATATTTTTCATAAACGAGAACTGTCAGGAAGGCTAGCTAAATGAGTAGTCAAACTTATGGAATATGATATTATTTATCAGCCACATACGGCCATAAAAACACAAGTCTAGCAGATTTCATGACTAATCTTTGCTTGAGCATATTACCTGAAGTTGAAATCAAAGTACATGTTATTTCTAAAATAATTCTCGGGATCTGGACCTTTTACATAATTAAGTCCAAGAGTAATAAAGGTCCTTGGTTAAGGACAATGCTTAATCCATATCAGAAAAAGTATTTAGATTTCACAAAAGTTAGTTTATTACTAATAACAAAGATGAGTATACAGCATATGTGTAATGACCCGACCGGTCGTTTTGCGTATCAAGACCTCGTTCCCCTAATGAGACTTCCCATAGCGGCTTATTATGATCTATGACTTGCGGGGATGGGTGGTTCGGAATTCGGAAGCGTTTAGAGTGGTATAGGAACATTTGGTTCTTTAAGGTTGGCCTTTAAGGCCAAGTTTGACTTCGGTCAACATTTTGAGTAAACGACCTCAGAATCGAGTTTCGACGGCTCAGGTAGCTTCGTATGTTGATTTCGGACTTGGGTGTATGTTCCGAATGGGTTTTGGATGACCCAGGGGCGTTTCGGTGCCCAATATCGAAATTAGAGTTTCCTTAAGTTTGAAATTTGGTTTGGAATGTGTTTTGGTGTTATCGAGGTCTGAATGGAATTCCGAGAACGATAATAGTTCTGTTATGTCATCTATGACTTTCCTGCAAAATTTGGTGTCATTCCGACTAGTATAGGTCGGTTCGGAGCATTGTTAGCGAATTCAAGAAACATAAAGTTCCTAAGTTTGATTCTAGGGGTTTTGAGGTGTGATTTTGAGTTTTAGCGTTGTTTTGGGTGTTTCGGAGGCTCGAGCGAGTCTGTATTATGATTTGGGACTTGTTGGTATATTTGGACGGGGGCTCTGGTGGGTCCAAGTGCCTCTCAGGCACCAAGTAAGGCCAAAAACCAGCTGAAGCAATTGCTGGTGCACCTGATCTGGTATGACCGCAGGTGCGGTCGCCCAGTCGCAGGTGCGAGACCGCTCCTGCGGTCCCAGCCTCGCAGGTGCGACCCCAAGTGGGCTGCCTTGTTCTCGCAGGTACGGGCCTTCCCGCAGGCGCGGAGCCGCAGGTGCGAGACCAGGCCCTTGTCCAATTTTTCGCAGGTGCGAGACTGCATGTGCGGTCCCTGAGCCGCATGTGCGGAACTACTAAAGGCAGTGTGTTCTTTTAAACACGGGAAATGTTCATTTTATCCATTTTTCTTCCTCCATTGTCGACTTAGGGAGCTTGGGAAGGGGCCAATCCACCTAGCTACTGAACGGGAAGTGATTTCTACTCTAATATTAGTTTAATACATGAAATACTAGATAGATTAACCTCCTAATTAGTGGAAAATCATGGGTTAGAGTAAAAACCTAGGTTTTATGAAAATTTGGAAAATTACCTAGAAATTTTCCATGGAATCATACAAAAAGTATATATTAATGATCCTTAGGTTATGGGTAAGTGTTTCCTTCAAATATTTCCGGAATCCGAGCACGTGGGCCCGGGGGTGTATTTTGAGATATTGCAAAGTAGGCTAAATTGGTTAACTAAATAGGGAAATTCCATACTTTTGAGCATAAATTGACGTATTTATGTAACATTTGGCTAGTTTCGAGTCCTTGGGTGACGCGTTTGGAGTTTCAGGCGCGTTCTTGACCCGAAGAGTAGGTTCGACACAAGGTGAGTCTCCTTTCTAACCTTGTAAGAGGTAATTGTCCCCATAGGTGATTATAAATAATTGCATGTTCTTATTTGCGGGGGCTACGCACGCACCAAGTGACGAGAGTCCGTGCGTAGCTACTACTATGTTATGTTGGGTAGTTCTAGGACTCACGAGCATGCTTATATGTGCCTTACTTGTATTCCTAAATGCATTTTGAGTTGCCTATTATCCTTGAATTAGCATGAGAATATTAGGAAGTTGTGTTCCATATTATATTGCTTAAGTTCTTGCTTTAAAATATAATCTCTGTTAACTCCTTAATATTGATAATTTTATGTATGTATGCGGCACCCGCGTCACATGTATGATTCGTGAGCGTAATAGCCTTACTATTATGTCAACCGCGTCGCATGTTCGATTCGCGAGCGGGGTAATAGATGCATCTATGGTTCGAGACGTTCGACACTCGGCAGTGCACATTTATTTTCGCGATGCTTCAGCCGTGCGCTTTCGGCCTATTATGTGCTATATGATTTACTGGGAATTTGTTGTGATTGTATAAATTGTTTCATGTGAAAAAGGGAATTTAATACATTATATGCTAGTGAAATTTTACATGCAAAGGTAACTGCAACTATACTTGATATTTTATGTCTTTGTGATTTCTACGATTGTTATGCCTACCTAGTTCCTATTAAATTATGTTATTTAAAAATGTTAACCATACTAAGTATCACGTCTACCTCTCGTCCCTAGTTCTCCGAGATTAGGCGGGATACTCACTGGGTACATACTTGTTTATGTACTCATGCTATGCTTCTGTACTTAATTGTTCAGGCTCTGAGGCAGGTGCATCTCGGTATTCATCCGGCGCTTGTCCCTGACGTATAGTGGACGTGGACTTCTCGGTGAGCTGCTTTCCTTAATGCTTATCTCAGGCAGCACCCTGGAGTTCCTCTTTTCTTTTATTATGTATGTATTATTTCTTCAGACAGTAGGGCAAACTTGTACTTTCTTTTGGATACTAGTTTCTATTAGATGCCCGTAGACCTGTGACACCAGTTCCTGGCATGCCCACGTAGTGGATATTCTATTCTTTTGGGTTTTAATGATGGTGGTGATTACTATATTTATTGCTCACTTTGGTCGTTTAAGTCACTAATTTACTTCAAAGTTATTCTTTGGAAAGAAAAACCTCTTAAGTATGGTGAATTGCTTTATAAATTAAAAAGGGATCACTAGTAAATTAAAGTTGTCTTGCCTGACATCGAAGTTTGGAGCCATCGCGACCTAAATTGTGATTTGGGTCGTTACAACATGGTATCAGAGCTCTAGGTTCACGTAGGTCTCACAAGTCACGGGTAAACCTAATAGAGTCTTGCGGATTGATACAGGGACGTCTGTATTTACCTTCGGGAGGCTATAGGGTGTTAGGAACCTCTCTTTATTCATGTTCTATCGTGCAGTTGATGGTTTACTAAATCTTATTCTTCCATTCTCTCACAGATGGTGAGGACTCGCGTAGCTGACGTTCCAGACCCGGGAGATGCCGCTACCCTCGTCGTCTGAGGCCGTGGCAGAGGCCGGGGGAGGGCACCGGCCCGAGGTAGGGGACGAGGGCTTCCCAGAGCTGTTCCAGTAGCATACTTAGCAGATCCGGAAGAGTATCCTATCGCAGAGGAGCAGGGCGAGGTGCCCCCAGCAGATCCTGTTCCAGTAGACTTTATGACGGCGCCAGGCTTCCAGGAGGTCATGGGCCGTATGAAGATATTTATGGACACCATGACACAAGCTGGTTTATTTCCAGCATATCCTGCCACATCTCAGGTAGGAGGGGGAGCCCATACCCGTACCGCCCAGGCCGCAGGCCATGCAACAGCAATTTATCAGACCCCGGGTACACTGCCCGTGGGTGGAGCCCAGCTAGTAGCAGCAGCACTTGAGCTCAGACCAGCTGCGGACGGAGATCCGCAGAAGTTACTGGATATATGGACCCGATTACACCCTCCTATCTTTGGAGGTGAGAAGGGCGAGGATGCCCAGGACTTCATTGATAGGTGCAGGGACAGACTGCACAACATGAGGATACTGGAGTCCTATGTCCTGGGTAGACCGGAAGGTTCCCCTTCCATCACTTGGGAGTAGTTCACTCAGTTGTTCCTGGACAGGTATATCCCACCCTCCGAGAGGGAAGAGCTACGATATTAGTTTGAACAGCTGGAGCAGGGACAAATGTCAGTGGAGATGGGGACTCCCTCTCAGCTTGTGGTCGAGATAGCTCGCCGTATTGAGGGTTATCGTTCGAGAGGCAGAGATCAGAGTCAGCAGGATAAGAGATCTAGATTTTTAGGAGATTTCAGAGGTGCCCCAGCCAGGAGTAGAGGTTAGTTCGGTAGAGGCCAGCCTAGCAGGCCTCCATATTCAACTCCTCCACCACCTCCCCGTGGTGCTCTAGTGAGGCCCTATTTCAGTGCTATACCAAAGAGTTCCTAGCATCCACCAGCAATTCAGGGTTGCTCAGGCGGGTATTCCGGTCATCAGGGGTCTTCTAGTCCTTACTTCAGTGCTATGCCGGAGGGTTCTCACTGCCCCCTAGCAATCCAAGGTCCTTCTTCAGGGCAGCAGGCCATGCCACCAGCTAGATGTTATGAGTGTGGGGTCCAGGAAATATGAGGAGGACTTGTCCGAGGCTTCGGGGCAAAGCCGTTCAGCAGAGCTATCAGCCTACATTTTCAGCACCGGCAGTTCGTCCACCCAGAGGTGGAGGGCAGACTGGTAGAGGTCATCCCAGAGGTGGAGACCAAGTAGGGGGAGCTGTGCCGACCCCTATTCATTCCAGCGGAGGTTAGTCATCCGGCGCTCCAGCTAGATTCTATGCCATTCCGGTCCGGTCAGATGTAGTGGCCTCAGATGCCGTGATCACGGGCACTATTTCAGTAGGTGGTAGAGATGCATCAGTTTTATTTGATCCAGGATCCACCTATTCATATGTGTCAGCCTTATTTGTCTGTTTCCTGGATGTTCCTCGCGATTCTTTAAGTACTTCTATTTATGTGTCCACTCACGTGGGCAATTTTGTGGTTGTAGACCAGATTTATTTGTCCTGTGTGATTTCATTTTGTGGGTTCGAGACCAGAGCGGACCTTCTATTGCTCGACATGGTTGATTTTGAGGTTATTTTAGGCATGGATTGGTTATCTGCTTATCATGTTGTGCTAGATTGCCATGCCAAGACAGTCACCTTAGCCATGCCCGAGTTGCCTAGGCTGGAGTGGAGAGGTTCCTCAGTTTAGTGCAGTCAGCCGGGTTGTTTCATTCCTGAAGGCTCAACATATGGTCAAGAAGGGTTGTCTGGCCTATCTTGCTTATGTGCGGGACATCACCGCCGAGTCTCCAACGATCGATTCACTGCCAGTGGTTTGAGAGTTTGCTGATGTATTTCCTTCAGACCTTCCAGGCATGCCTCCGGATCGTGATATTGATTTCTGCATTGATTTATCTCCAGGCACCCAACCTATATCTATTCCTTCGTACCGTATGGCTCCGAAAGAGTTGAAGGAGTTTAAGGAGCATCTTGAGGATTTGTTAGCTAAGGGGTTTATCAGGCCGAATGTATCGACGTGGGGTGCCCCAATTTTTTTTGTGAAGAAGAAGGATGGGACTATGCGGATCTGTATTGACTACCGCCAGTTGAACAAGGTCACCATTAAGAACAAGTATCCCTTGCCGTGCATCGATGATTTGTTTGACAAGTTACAGGGTGCCCGGGTGTTTTCTAAGATTGATTTGAGATTAGGATATCATCAGTTGAGGATTTGGGCCTCAGGTGTTCCGAAGACTGCTTTTGTGACGAGATATGGCCATTATGAGTTCCTGGTGATGTCCTTTGGCTTGACTAATGCCCAATCAGCATTTATGGACTTGATGAACAGGGTGTTCAGGCCGTACATTGATTCTTTTGTCATTGTTTTCATTGATGACATTCTGATTTACTCACGTATCCTGGGAGAGCACGAGCACCATTTGAGAGTGGTGCTCTAGACTTTGCGAGAACAAAAGCTTTATGCTAAGTTCTCCAAGTGTGAGTTTTGATTGGATTCCATGGCATTCTTGGGACATGTGGTATCCGGAGAGAGTATCAAGGTTGATCCTAAGAAGATTGAGGCAGTTCAGATTTGGCCACGTCCTACTTCAGCTACAGAGATCAGGAGTTTCTTGGGTCTAGCAGGCTTCTACCGGCGATTTGTGGAGGACTTTTCATCCATCGCAGCCCCACTGACTAGATTGACTCAGAATTCCGATGGTCCGACGAGTGTGAGGCGAGCTTTCAGAAGCTCAAGACAGCATTGACCTCAACACCAGTCCTGGTATTGCCTTCTGGTTCTGGGATGTATATAGTATATTGTGACGCTTCACGCATTGTCTTAGGGTGTGTGTTGATGCAGGAAGGGAGAGTTATTGCTTATGCTTCGCGCCAGCTGAAGGTTCATGAGAAGAATTATCCTGTGCACGATTTGGAGTTGGCGGCGATTGTTCATGCTCTTAAGATTTGGAGGCACTATTTATATGGGGTGTCCTGTGAGGTTTATACGGATCACCGCAACTTATAGCACTTGTTCATACAAAGAGATCTTAATTTGAGGCAGCGCATGTGGCTTGAGTTGCTGAAGGATTATGACATCACCATTCTTTATCATCCGAGCAAGGCGAATGAGGTAGCAGATGCTTTGAGCAGGAAGGCGGAGAGTATAGGTAGCTTGGCTTATATTTCAGCAGAGGAGAGACCTCTAGCCTTGGAAATTCAGTCCTTGGCTAATCGCCTAGTGAGATTAGACCTTTCAAAGCCTCGTCGAGTTCTAGCACATGTGGTTGCTCAGTCTTCGTTATTGGGTGAAATTAAGGCTCGACAGTTTGATGATCCGTGCTTGGCAGAGCTTCAGGAGACAGTTGTTCAGGGTGGTTCCAAGGAGGTTACCATTGGCGAGGATTGTGTTCTGAGACTTCAGGGCCGTTTATGTGTTCCTAAGGTTGATGGCCTGAGAGAGAGGATTCTAGATGAGGCGCATAGTTCATGGTACTCTGTTCATCCTGGTGCTATGAAGATGTATCGTGATTTGAAGTAGCATTACTGGTGGAGGCGGATGAAGAAGGACATTGTGGAGTATGTGGCTAAGTGTCTTAATTGCCAGCAGGTTAAGTATGAGCACCAGAGGCCAAGAGGCCTACTTCAGCAGATGCCATTCCCGAGTGAAAGTGGGAGCGCATCACTATGGACTTCGTGGTTGGGTTACCTCGGACTTTGCAGAAGGTTGACTCGGTTTGGGTCATTGTGGATAGGTTTACCAAATCGGCACATTTCATTCTAGTGGCTACTACATATACTTTTGAGAGGTTGGCACAGATCTACATTCGGGAGATAGTCCGGTTGCACGGTGTGCCGGTGTCCATTGTATCAAATCGAGGCCCTCAGTTCACCTCGCACTTCTGGAGAGTATTGCATAGTGAGATGGGTACCTAGATAGATCTCAAAACATTATTTCACCCTCAGACTGATGGTCAGTCGGAGCGCACGGTTAAGATATTGGAAGACATGCTCAGGGCATGTGTGATTGACTTTGGAGGTCAGTGGGACCACTTCTTGCCTTTGGCCGAGTTTGTTTACAATAATAGTTATCAGTCCAGCATTGAGATGTCACCATTTGAGGCTTTGTATTGTCGGTGATGTCGTTCTCCTATCGGGTAGTTCGAGCCTGGCGAAGCTAAGTTATATGGCACCAATCTAGTGAAGGATGCTTTGGAGAAAGTGAAGTTGATTCAGGAGAGGCTCCGCACAGCACAGTCCAGGCAGAAGAGTTACGCGGATCAGAAAGCGCATGATGTATCATTTATGGAGGGAGATAAGGTCCTGTTGAAATTCTCGCCGATGAAGGGTATTATGAGGTTCAGGAAGAAGGGCAAGCTGAGCCCAAGGTTTATAGGTCCCTTCGAAGTGTTGAGGCGAGTTAGGGAGGTTGTTTATGAGCTAGCTTTACCTCCCAGTTTGTCAGGAGTTCATCCGGTTTTTCGTGTGTCCATGCTCCGGAGGTACCACACCAACTTCTCTCACGTGGTTGATTTCAGTACTATTCAGTTGGATGAGAGGTTGGGCTACGAGGAGGAGCCAGTTGCTATTATTGATAGGCAGGATCGCCAGTTGAGGTCCAAGAGAGTTTCTGCTGTGAAGGGGCCAACTAGTCGAGGAGGCGACCTGGGAGTCCGAGGAGGACATGCAGAGCCATTCGAGGATGAAAGTTTGTTTAAGAGGTGGAGAATGTAACGACCCGGCCGGTCATTTTGCGTATCAGGACCCCGTTCCCCTAAATGAGACTTCCCATAGTAGCTTATTATGATTTATGACTTGCGGGGATGGGTGGTTCGGGATTTGGAAGCGTTTAGAGTGGTATAGGAACATTTGGTTCCTTAAGGTTGGCCTTTAAGGCCAAGTTTGACTTCGTTCAAAATTTTGGGTAAACGACCTCGGAATCGAGTTTCAAAGGTTCCGGTAGCTTCGTATGTTGATTTCGGACTTGGGTGTATGATCGGAATGGGTTTTGGATGACCCGGGGGCGTTTCGGTGCCAAATATCGAAATTAGAGTTTCCTTAAGTTTGAAATTTAGTTTGGAACGTGTTTTGGTGTGATCGAGGTCCGAACGGAATTCTGAGACCGGGAATAATTCCGTTATGTCATTTATGACTTGCCTGCAAAATTTGGTGTCATTCCGAGTAGTATAGGTCGATTCGGCGCATTGTTAGCGAATTCAAGAAACTTAAAGTTCCTAAGTTTGATTCTAGGGGTTTTGAGGTGTGATTTTGAGTTTTAGCGTTGTTTTGGGTGTTCCCGAGGCTCGAACGAGTTTGTATTATGATTTGGGGCTTGTTGGTATATTTGGACGGGGGCTCGGGTGGCCCAGGTGCCTCTCGGGCACCAAACGAGGCCAAAAACTAGCTAAAGCATTTGCTGGTGCACCTGATCTGGTGTGACCGCAGGTGCGGTCGCCTAGTCGCAGGTGCGAGACCGCTCCTGCGGTCCCAGCCTCGCAGGTGCGACCCCAGGTAGGCTGCCCAGTTCTCGCAGGTGCGGACCTTCCTCACAAGCGTGGAGCCGCAGGTACGAACTCCTGCCCGCAGGTGCGAGACTTGGCTTTTGTCCCCTTTTCCGCAGGTGCGAGCTAATTCTCGCAGGTGTGAGATCGCAGGTGCGGTCCTTGAGCCACAAGTGCGGAACTACTGAAGGAAGTGTGTTCTTCTTAACACGGGAAAGGTTCATTTTATCCATTTTTCTTCCTGCATTGTCGACTTAGGGAGCTTGGGAAAGGGCCAATCCCCCTAGCTACTGAAAGGTAAGTGATTTATATTCTAATATTACTTTAATGCATGAAATCCTAGGTAGATTAACCTCCTAATTAGTGAAAAATCATGGGTTAGAGTAAAAACCTAGGTTTTATGAAAATTGGGAAAATTACCAAGAAATTGTCCACGGAATCGTACAAAAACTATATATTAATGATCCTTAGGTTATGGGTAAGTGTTGCCTTCGAAAATTTCCGGAATCCGAGCACGTGGGCTCAGGGGTGTATTTTGAGATATTGCAAAGTGGGCTAAATTGGTTAACTAAAAAGGGAAATTCCATACTTTTGAGAATAAATTGATGTATTTATGTAATATTTGGCTATTTTCGAGTCCTTGGGTGACGAGTTTGGAGTTTCGGGCGCGTTCTTGACCCGGAGAGTAGGTTCGACACAAGGTGAGTCTCCTTTTAACCTTGTAAGAGGGAATTATCCGCATATGTGATTATAAATAATTGCATGTTCTTATTTGCGGGGGCTACGCACGCACGAAGTGACGAGATTCCGTGCGTAGCTACTACTATGTTATGTTGGGTAGTTCTAGGACTCACGAGCATGCTTATATGTGTCTTACATGTATTCCTAAACGCATTTTGAGTTTCTTATTATCCTTGAATTGGCATGAGAATATTAGGAAGTTGTGTTCAATATTTTATTTCTTAAGTTCTTGCTTTAAAATATAATCTCTGTTAACTCCTTAATATTGATAATTTTATGTATGTATGCGGCACCCGCGTCACATGTACGATTCGTGAGCGGAATAGCCCTACTATTATGTCAACCGCGTCGCATATTCGATTCGCGAGCGGGGTAATAGATGCATCTATGGTTCGAGTTGTTCGACCCTCCGCAATGCACATTTATTTTCGCGACGCTTCGGTCGTACAGTTTCGGCCTATTATGTGTTATATGATTTACTGGGAATTTGTTGTAATTGTATAAACTGTTTCATGTGAAAAAGTGAATTTAGTACATTATATGCTAGTGAAATTTGACATGCAAAGGTAACTGCAACTATACTTGATATTTTATGTCTTTGTGATTTCTACGACTGTTATGCCTGCCTAGTTCCTATTAAATTATGTTATTTAAAAATTGTGACCCTAGTAAGTATCACGTCTATCTCTCGTCACTACTTCTTCGAGATTAGGCGGGATACTCACTGGGTACATACTTGTTTATGTACTCATGCTACGGTTCTGTACTTAATTGTACAGGCTCTGAGGCATGTGCATCTGGGTATTCATCCGGCGCTCGTCCCTGACGTATAGTGGGCGTGGACTTCTCAGTGTGCTGCTTTCCTTGACGCTTATCTCGAGTAGCACCCTGGAGTTCCTCTTTTCTTTTATTATGTCTGTATTGTTTCTTCAGACAGTAGGGAAAACTTGTACTTTCTTTTGGATACTAGTTTCTATTAGATGCCCGTAGACCTGTGACGCCAGTTCCTAGCATGCCCACGTAGTGGATATTCTATTCTTTTGGGTTGTAATGATCGTGGTGATTACTATATTTATTGCTCACTTTGGTCGTTTAAGTCACTAATTTTCTTCAAATTTATTCTTTTGAAAGAAAAACCTGTTAATTATGGTGAATTACTTTATAAATTAAAAAGGGATCACTAGTAAAATAAAGTTGGCTTGCATGACATCGAAGTTGGCGGCCATCGCGACCTAAATTGGGATTTGGGTCGTGACAATATGATACAGGCTTGAATTATCTGGGGACTCAGAGAAAAGGTATTGATTTGACGATTGATCAAATCCAAGAAAACTATGCAGCCCAAGAAAATCAAGTCGGATGTACTAGTCTCGGATCTACTGCTAATATCACTGACTCCAGAAGAAACTCCGGATTCTTATTGAGAAATATCATTTCCAGATCAAACAATATCAGGATCAAGTCATCTCTTATCTGGGCGATCCTTGATTTATCATCAATTAGAATGAAAATGAGGTAAGCCGGACTAATTTAATTTTGGCATAATAACTTCATTGATTACTTGCAGAATGGGACTTTACCCACAGACAAGCATGCTCTCGACAACTCTGAGTGTTTCTCATCTGGTACTACCTTATTTAAGGAGAATCATATTTGAGAATATTCAAGGCTCCAAAAGCTAAAATTCCACATGTACCAAACAAACAAAATATATGATGCGAGAAATCTACAAAGAAATGTGTGAAAATTACTCCGATAATAAGGCAAGATATCGCATGGTCCTCGACAACATTTTGGAACCTCCGTAGTTCACGGCCAGAGTAAAAAATAAAGAAAGAGCTCTGGTACCGTCTCTATGTTTTAACTGGACCATTTGAAAGTCCATCAACAATGGAACTGGCTATCCTATCCGAGATTATTAAACTGGGGACTGTCAAATTATGACTCTAGTGTTTGAATTCTCATACTTCAAAACTCAAACACTAGGGAGATCACTTATACTTGAAGATTAGTCAATCCGACTTGACACTTTAAGAAGTGACTCAAACAATCGATTACTTTGGGAAATAAATTTCTAAGAGTATCCGACATTATTTACCGCAATCTCAACTCAGTCAGTTGTATTGCTCATATCAAGCATAAAACACTTCAAACAACGTTGAATGAAATCTTCAAAAATGCATATACTACTCTTACACAAAAAGGATCAAGAACTCCATGTCGAGTCAAGAATCCCACGATAACAAACGAGACTTTAATGTTCAAGTCAAAATAAATGTATGCAACTATGCCATCAGAATAAAGTTCACTTTGAACAAACACATGGCTTATATTCGGTCCAGCAACAACCATTCAAGTTAAAAATCCTTTCTTAATGGCTAATTATATTATGACTCGGATCGATTTTCCCGAACATCTCAAATATTATTTCGGACATGTGTCCCTCTCTACTTCGAAGTATGTTCATATACTCCAATTTGGATTCAAAATCCAATCAGATTTAATGTCTCTTCAAGACAAATCTACTAAGATCTATATTTATTTGGGATCAGTATTCCCTCAGACTCAATGTCTTACCGAGATCAATACTCCAGGAAATCCTACCAGGATTAATACTTCCACAGACTAAAAGTCTACTCAGATCAATCGATCCTCTTTTACGCCTGAATGAAAAGGAGACGTCCTTTTCATAGTGTTTAAATATATAAAAGGGCCTCTTTTATTTAAAAGTTAGACACCCAAGGGTGCAACATTAAGACATCGCACATGTAACGATGCATCCAAATATATATTTCAAGTCTGTAAGACTAAATATGAGCACTCAAATAAATTCATAAAGTGCCATGAAAAGTTAGTACTCGGATAAATTCCCTAAAGTACCAAATGATGATATTAGACCCGAAAGACACGAGGAAGTAACTGAATTCCCGGTCTAGGTGCCAACCCTTCTGATGAAATAAAAAGGGTTAAGTAGTCATCATCCAAAAAATATAAACCTTCGAGTCCCGTATGTAATTTCCTTTTCAGGAAATGGACCACATGGAAGGAATAATCAACTGCTCATACTTCAAAGCTCTAACACTTGGGGGACTATAGAAGGCAAAAAATACTGGGAAATGCAGAACTCAAGTCAAGCCTAAGTTCTACCCAATAAATCGAAAGTTAAGAGCGAAGTCAAGAGCCAAAAATGCAAGCCTGATTCAAAAACATACAAGAAAACACTCGTGGATGTAAACGAATGTTCAGGTTAAAGGCAATATTTAGTCAAGGGTTGCAAGATATACCCTTCTATTTATTAAAAACTTTTGTCAATGAAAATAGTTACGGGTAAAAACCCATACCTTTATAAAAACTGATACAAACAAAAATCAGTTATCCCTTGTATTAACTCGAAAAAGTTGTTACAAAAGAAAACAGTTACGAAATACAAGCTTGTAGCAAACATGTTAAAAGAAAACAGTTGCAACATGAGTTTTAGACAATAACCAAACACATGTAAAATGTTGTGAAAGTTCAAACAAAACATTCTTCAGAAACATTCTTAAACATGTGAAAAATTCTTATCACTCTATTGCATCATTACACTATTATGAAGTTGAGACGTCTTCTTCATTAAGCGTCGATCAAAATGGGGCCTCTTTCATAAACTGCGCCTAATACGAAAAGGTACGAGTAATCTAAAGAATTTTTATAAATGCAAAGACTTAAAAGTAGGCAGAAAACAAAGCCGAAATTTATATCGAACATGCCAAACATAAGGCAAACATCTGTCTTCAAACCCTGAAACAAGACAGGGGTAAACCAACCGCTTATTGACGAAACGAACATGAGCGTTGGAGTTGTCATCTGAATCTCTAAGTTCTGCACTCTTTTTTCCTTTGCCCGGTTTTTGTCTCTATTGGGTTTTTTCGGCAAGGTTTTTAATGAGGCAGAGGCAATGGAGAAAAGGAAAAAATCTTCCACTTCCCGGTCAAATCACAGTGAATAAACGAAAAGTAGGGGGACTATCTGTATTGGCGAAAAACAGACTCGCCATGTGGGTCTATTAAATGGCAGCACGTGTCAGCAAAGCTTGGAGGAAAGTGACGAATGACATGTAAAGATGATATGTGAAACACCCCTGGGACTGAACATACCGAGCCTGTTAGCCTCGGAATTGATGATCATAAGATAGCCTGGATCAGGTGCGGGAGAATATCTCATAATTACAAATGAGGAAGGAATCAATTAATCCCGGATTATATAGGATTTATCATCATTACTCCATCAGTTACAAATCAACTATGTAACGTACAATAAATGCAATAAATGATTGTAACGGTCAGAACAAGGCAATCAATTGCAAGATTGACTCAACATGCATGATATTGACTCAACAGGCACGGGACTGACTCATCAGCCATGGGATTGACTTATCGGTTATGGAATTAACTCATCCGTTGCGAAATTCCAGCATTTACACAGCTGTTACAAGTCTTCCAAAAGTAATGGATGGGTTAAGTAAATTCTCATTATGGGCCCATTATTCAAGGAGAATGGTTACTTAGATTTATCCCTACAAATAGACATGGTCTTATCACAATTAGGGGATCCAACTTTCTTCTCTACAATTCTATACATTGTAATTCGTATCATCTTGCTCCCAAGTTAGCCGTAGTTTGGCCCTTCAAGCTCTGTTCGGCTCAACATCCTGTCAAGGATTATTCAATAAAAATTATTTCTTCTCTACTTTATTTTTATTATATTATCTGTCATTGAATTTATTTTCAACTTCTCTATCACGTTGTATTAACAAAAATTAAATCTTTTGAATTGAATCGGTTGCTTGTGGCCCGTCACATAAAATTATTGCTTTGACCTTGAAAACTATTTTGTGGGTTAAACAACCTTGACCTGACCTCGTCACTACTTGACCGAGGTTAGGCTTGAAACTTACTTGGTACCATTGTGGTGTACTCATGCCATTTCCTGCACTTGTTTTTCGTATACAGATCCGGGTACAAGCTATGAGCCTCGAGGATAGTACGTGTTTTTTATTTCTAGGAGACTTCAAGGTACTTCTGCCCGCGTCCGCAGAATCCTCAGAGTCCTCTTCTACTCCCTCATCTAGAGTTTTCTTATGTATCTTCAGACCTTTGTATAGAGCCACAATATATTATAGAAGCTTGAGATTTAGCGACATTCGAGGTCTCGGGAGAACTATTTTTGTATATGCCGAGTGGCATTATTCTTGGTTATTCACACTATGCTATTTTATCTTTTAAATGTTGTGTTTTCTTTATATTTTTGTAATATTAGGCTTACCTAGTTGTAGAGACTAGGTGTCGTCATGACACCTTTGAGAGGGTCAAATCAGGTCGTGACAAGTTGGTATCAGAGTGTCTTGGTTCATAGGAGTCGCGAGTCACAAGCCGGTTTATTAGAGTCTCGCGGATCGGTGCGGAGACGTCCGTACTTATCTTTGGGAGGCTATGTAACTGCTAAGAATAATCATATTTCTTTGATTTTCTTGTCTTTCGAGTTATTGACATCAAAATTCTAAACTCCTATTCTATTCTTTCTCACAGATGGTGAGGACCTGTACTGGGAGTACCGACGATCAGGCACCAGAGCCCCCTGCTAGATCCGCCCGAGCTCGGTGTCGGGGTAGAGGACGACCACGCGGTGCAGCCTGAGAACCTCCGAGAGCTGCGTCAGAGGAGCCCCCAGTAGCTCCAGCTGGAGGGCCGGCACCGGAGATTCCTATTGCTGCTCCAGCCCTCCAAGAGACTTTAACCCAGTTCATGAGCATGTTCAGCACTCTAGCTCAGGCTAGACTACTTCCGATAGCTTCCCCTACATCTCAGGCTGGGGAAGGGGCACAAACTCCCGCAACCCTCACTCCTGAGCAGAGGGCCCAGGTTGATCAGACACCAAAGTATATTCCTATGCCCCCATTGACTCTGGTTCAACATGAGACCAGGGTAGCTGCTTCTGAGGCAGAGCAGCTCAGGCTCGAGAGGTACAAGAAGTACCACCCACCTACTTTCAGTGGACTAGCTTCAGATGATACTCTGGGTTTTCTTGAGGAGTGTCATCTTATTCTCCGCACTATGGGCATTGTCGAGATGAGTGGATTTTCTTTCACCTCGTTCCAACTGAGGGGAGAGGCATATCAGTGGTGGCGTGCCTATGAGCTGAGTAATCCGGATGAGGCAGCCTCACTCACTTGGACTCAGTTTTCAGAGATGTTCTTACGCGAGTATGTCCCTCAGAGCCTTAGGGATGCTTAGCGCGCAGAGGTTGAGCAGCTGCGCTAGGGTGCTATGACTGTGTTGGAGTATGCAGTCCATTTCAGTGAGTTAGATCATCATGCACCGGCTTTGGTTGCCACAGTCAGAAAGAGGGTTTATCACTTCATTGAGGGACTCCACCTCAGTATTCGGACCAGTATGGCCAGAGAGTTGGAGATGGATATCACTTACCAGCAGGCAGTGAGTATTGCCAGGAGGGTAGAGGTCATGTTTTCTTGGGACAGAGAGGAGAGAGAGGCCAAGAGGTCTCGAGAGACTGGTCATTTCTCAGGAGTCCGTGCATCAGCAGCACGCTATGGTAGGGGTTTTGTGAGCCACCTTGTTCATTCAGCTTTTCCAGCGGCCAGCGGTGTTCCAGCTCCTCCTAGACCTCAGGAGCCCTATTATGCACCGCCAGTATCCAGTATGCCTCCTGCTCGAGGTGCTATTACTAGCCAGTCCAGCAGGCCAGTTTCGAGTCAGTCTCAGCTGCAGCGTCTGTAACGACCCAACCGGTCATTTTGAGCTCTAGCATATTGTTCAGCGGTTTGAAGTTGTGAGCAGCTCCATTTTAGGTATTATGACCCGTGGGCGTGGTCAGAATTAAATTTTAGGAAGTTTAGAGTTGATTTGGAAAGAAATATTCTCATTTCAAAAGCCTTAAGTTGAAAGAATCAAGTAACATTGGAAATTTGAAGAAACAACCTCTGAATCAGGATTTGAAGGTTCTTGCAGGTTCGTATGATGATTTCGGACTTGGGCGCATGTCCGGATCGGGCTTTTGATAACCCGGGAGTGTTTCGATGCATATTATGAAAGATAACATTTTTGAAGAAATTTCCTATGTTTGGCTTGAAGCGCATTTTAGTGATGTTGATGTCCGTTTGGGATTCCGAGTCTGGAAACAGCTTCGTATGGTGATTCTGGAGTTGGGAGAGCGATTGGAAGTGAATTTGGATGTCCGTAGGTCATTTTGAAGTCATTTGGCTAAAGTTAGAGATTTGAAGGTTTTGAAGAAATCTGACCAGGAGTGGAAATTTTGATATCGGGGTCGGAATGTGATTCCGGAAGTTGGAGCAAGTCTGTAATGTCGAATATAACTTGTGTGCAAAAATTGAGTTCAATCGGACACGATTTGATAGGTTTCGGCATCGGATGTAGGAGTTGGAAATTTCTAAGTTCATAAAGTTGGGATTTGGGTGCGATTTGTGGTTTCGATGTTGTTTGATGTGATTTGAGGCCTCGAGAAAGTCCACATTATGTTTTGGAACAGGTTGGTATAATTGGACAGGGTCCCGGGGGCCTCGGGTGGATTCCGGGTCGTTAACGGATCAAGTTTGGGAGGTTGAAGAAGGCTGAGGTTGTTGTCATCTGGTGTGACCGCACCTGCGAGGATTTGGCCGCAGGTGCGGCTTTGGCGCTGCAGGTGCGAGGGTGGGCAGGCTTGGGTGGGATCGTAGGTGCGATGGAATTTCCGCACCTGCGAAGGCGCAGATACGGGCAATGGGTCGCAGGTGCGGATCTGGCTGGAGGAGAAGGAAGCCGCAGGTGCGGGCTCTTGGGCGCACCTGCAGAAGCGCAGGTGCGAGGGCTGGACCGCAGGTGCGAAAATCGGCCTAGGTAGAATGTTTTAAAACAAGGATTGTTGGCCATTTCTTCATTTCTTCTTTTGCTTAGGTGGTCTTGGGAGGCTTCAAAGAGAGGATTCCTTCATGCAATGTCAAGGTAAGTAACTCCTTCATGCTTCTAAGTTATATACATGGATTAGGCATGGAAATTGGTAGGAATTTGGAAAATTTTGAAGAAAACCTAGAAATGGTAATTTGGATTTTTAGCAACGAATTTGAGCATGCAATTTAGACTAAATTGTATATTTGAGTTAGTAAGGCTATGGGTAGAATATATCTTCGAGAAATTTTGGATTTCGGGCATGTGGCTCGAGGGCATTTTTGTCATCTCACCGAGCGGGGTTGGGAAATTATATAATTTGGAATTTGTTGCAAATATTACAGTATATTTTCATTGGGTTGTCGTTCTTTGGATAGTTTTGGGGCGTTGTGCGTCCTTTTTGAGTCATCGGAAGGACTTGGAGGCCGGTTATGGAATTTCGGAGCAAGGTAAGTCTCCTTTCTAACTTTGTCAGGGGGAATTGTCCCCCTAGGTGAATTAATTAAGTATGTACTATTATCTTCGGGGTCTATGTATGCACAAGGTGACAGGAGTCCGTGCGTAGCTACTATTATGCCATGTTCGGGTAGTCTAGGACCCACTAGCATGCCTTACGTGTTGTACCTGTGATCCTGCCTGTAATATTAAACTGCTAGTATAATCGAAATCGTAATTGAATATCTAAAGAAGACTAGAGTTCATTTTCTTAATCACTAGAAAGAGAATTGATTCCTCCGTGGATAATTGTATACCTGGTAGGGTTATATTATGGAATATCATTAAACTTGGAAAATGAGTTTCAAAAAAAAGATTTAAAAGTTATATTTCATGTTCCTTTAAGAATAATTTTACCACTTTCCTCAGAAAAACTGCTTTCTTGATAAAAATACGGATTTATTATGTGGATATGTGTACATATGAGCACCTGAGTCGCAGGTATGATTCGCGAGCAGGCTAGCCTTATTATTTGTATGTATAACCGCGTCGCATGATCGATTCACAAGCGGGCAGATATATGCATCTATGGTTCGAGCCGTTCGACCCTTCGGCAGTGCACAATTTATTATTATTGGTCCGCGTTGTTCGACCTTCGGCATTGCTTGTGCATGATATTTACTGCGTATTTGCTGTGATTTTGCCTGATTACTGGCCTGGAATTTTAAGTTGTCAACTGAAATGACAGATATTTAAAGTTATTAGAAATATTTTGGAAGAAGTTGTTCCTTCCCGTCGATTAATCGTTATTTGATTAAATCACCCATGATGATTAATTATTATTAACATGATGAAATATAAAGTGTTAAACGTGAACGGAGTTGAAAATATTTATTCCTGATTTTAATAAATTGCCTATGATAATCATGCTTAGTGTCACACTTAAATATTCTAAATTGACCTTTAGTAAGTGTCTAATTTGACCTCTCGTCACTACCTCTTTGAGGTTAGGCGGGCGACTTACTGAGTACACGTTGTTTTTGTACTCATGCTACACTTGCTGTGCATTTTATTGCACAGGTACTTTCATAGCAATGTGGAGGATTCGGAGACTTAGGCGAGCTGCATCATCTGGAGGCGATTCGCAGCTGACAGAGTCTCGCTCGTACTATATTTATTTTCTTTTTAAATTTCCTTGTCCAATTTGTATTTCGGACAGGCTTTGTAATGCATGTATAAATTCTTAAAAAATTTCTCATGTACTTGTGACACCGGGTTCTGGGATGTGTTGGGATATATTTGCTTAAGTATAGTATTCAAACCATTATTTTTAATTAACAGATCTTTATTTGGTTAATATGTAATAAAGTGAAAGGAAATTTTTTCATAAATGTTAAAAGCGGAAAGTTAATTTCAATTAATTAATGATTTGGCTTGCCTGACATTGATGTCCGGCGCCATCACGACCTTATGGATTTTGGGTCGTGACAACATGGTATTAGAGCTCTAGGTTCCCTTAGGTCTCACGAGTCATGACAAAACTCAAGTAGAGTCTTGCGGATCGGTACGGAGACATCTGTACCTATCTTCGAGAGGCTACAGGGTTGTTAGAAGTACTTCCCTTCTTGATTCCTCATCGTGCAATTCGATTCCTTTGAGGCTTATGCCTATGTTAATTCCTACTCAATCTTACGCGTCGCGAAGTGCTTGCTATGAATCAGGAATTTGAGGAAATGAAATAGTGCTACGGATGTAATTCGAGATGTTTCCATGTGTACCTTGTTGGGGCTATTGTTATGGCCCTGCAAAAGAATAATATGTTGTTTTATCTCAGTAGTTGTGTTTCTGAGAGCCTTAAGGCTATGCTCAGGTAGTGATGATGCTTGCGATTGGTTATCGCACGATGTCGATATGATGATAGAATGCTTGCCCGTATGTTGAGGGTAATGAATGGTTTGAAGGGAAGTCTTCTCAGGGTGTGATTTCGATATTTTGATATTTTAATTCCGGCAGGGGAAAGGCATTTGGATTATGAACAGCCCGGTTGGGGTTAATAAAGTAGTAAGACTTTGTGTCTTCAAGTGAGGCGGGATATGCACCTGTGACGTGAAGTCGTCGTTATTGATCGAATGGAATGTGTTAAGTTTGTCGGTGCAATGGTTTCTTCGGTTGCGTGGGGTTAGAGTATTGAGAAGAAGTATTGAAGAATGCGGTTGGCAGAGACAGTGAGGTGCAGTGGTTGAGTACCGGATAAATGTTGATAATGAAGGCAGCTAGAGAAAGATGATCTTCCGAGAGTTTGAAGTCGTGGTGATCTGCTGGTTTGAGAGCTACAGAGAATGATCCTGAAGTGAGGCTAGGCGGTGGTTCCATCTCTAGGAGGCCAGGTGTAAGAAGCGGAAGTCGAGCAGTCGCAAAGTGGGGGAGCGGCAACATAGCTTGGAATTTGAAGATATTGTCGCGCATTTAATGGATGTCCATGAGGAGCGGACGGACTAGTAAAGTTGTCAAATGAAGCAGGGCGTAGGATGGGGTATTGAAGTCACATAGAGCGTGCATTTCAGCGTCGTTGGGATTTCCATAGGTGGGTTATCTCCTGTGAATAGGTTAGCGGTGGCATGGTTGGCAGGTCTCTGTGAGGGATTCTAGTGGCTATTCGGTAGGAGGCAGAATGTGTGAATGATGCTAGAGAATTTGAGTATTTAGGGAACTCTAGCAAGAGAATTTGGAAGAATTGGACGGATTGGTTGAGCAAGATCGTGTTATCAAAGGAGAAAGGATCTCGGCAGGGTCTAGAGTGGTGCAAGGAGTAGCTTCGGGCTAAGTGGGGGAGTACCACCATCTGTGGTTAGGTTGCAGGATTGTGTTATCATAGGGTTGCGGATTGTCGGCGTGTTGGCAAATTATTATAGCTAAGGGAAAGGACTAAAAATTCTGATTGTGCGTGGGATTTGATGAATGTGTGCAAAAGATGGCCCTGTCGGGCCAGGGTTAGGCTTTGAAAGATTCAGAATTTTGCTTAAGGCATAGGTGAGTTGCCACGAGAGTGACTCAGTCACGTGTTTCCTTGAAAGGGGTGTTCATGTGCTAGAAGAGCCTTAGAATTGATTGTATTCGGGGCCAGTCAGAGTGGGTGACTCTCAATAGCGGTCCTAGTGAGTTCAAAATTCAAGAATGCAGCGTTTAAGGGTTTCAGGCAGCAGTATGATCGAGAATCGAGATTTTGCAGAGTAATTTATGAGAAAAAGGAGGATGGTTGGAATGTTCTATGATATGTTTCAGCATGCAGGATAGTATTGGAGGAGTTATACACTCCGGATTGTAGAAAGATTATCAGAAGGGTATGAAACGGGTTGCGGGATTTAGGCAGCATAGTCTCGTGAATCAAGGCCACTCGGGATGAGTGAGGGTTGAGCTTTCTATGAGTTGAAGGAAGTTTCTATTATTCCTGAGGCAATTGAAGATGATTAAAAGCAAATAGATTGATTATCCATGGTTGAGATGACACATTTACGGCAGTGATCGGTTCCTTTGATGTGATTAAGTTATGCAGGTGGTTTGTGCCGGTGGTGCGAGGCTTGTCGGTCGTCGTAATGAAGTTCATGTGGGAGCATTCAAGTATTATGTCCTGTCAGGTGTAGGAGGATCTCGAGAGGGTTATGGTGGTATAGAATACTGCTTAAGGATTTGCATGTTGGGTGATTGTGGGAATTCACTCGTGTGTTGCAATGTTTCTCTTGAATTGAGTTAATTAAAAGGTTTCTATATGGTGAAGTGCTCACCCTATTGGTGGTTCATAAGTTATGATGGAATTCTTGCGCTACCTCATATTGGCATGTTAGGTGTGGTAAGCAGTATGTAACCGGGAGTAAGAATCGAGATTGCAGTTCAGTGTTAATTAGGATGTCATGAGCTCGGAAGAGCAAGAAAAAAAAAGTGATTTGAAAGTTTAGTGTAAGCTGGTTTTATCTTCAGTGTCACCTGAGATTGATATTCGGTGGAAGAGGCTTTGCACCCTGGTTATGGGTTCTCGATCTGTCTTACAGCGTAGTATGGCCAGTGGTGGATGTGCAGACTTGTTGCCTTGTGCGGAAGGTCGTGGAAGCATGAATGCGAAAAGATTGTATAAGTGTGACATGTAGTCACTTNGCTTAGTTTGGTGCGAGCAAGGTGACTCGATGTTTGTGGATGGATTTAAATATGATTATGGGCTCCGTGTGAGCCATGCATGTTCATTTCAGTAGAGCGCTTTTCATGGAAAGGTATTAGAACAGCAGATGTTGTTCTGTCTTCGTCATTCATGTGATATTATAATTGTGTCGTGTGAGTTATGAAACGACTTGATAATTTCCTATGTGTTGAGGTCCCGTGTAGTGGGTATGTTATGGAAGTAGGATAGCTCTTCAAATCCAGAGTGTATATGTATATCGCACCTCAGTTGTGCTTGAGTTTTGTAGCCTACGACTTTATCAGTCTCCCCAGGATGGTATTATGCACTTAGTGTGCTTTGTAATAGTGAGCAAATCAGCTCTGTATATATATATATATATATATATATATATATATATATATATATATCTTCTTATGTAAATTTTATGTTATTCGGATCGGGTTGCACGCCGCAACAGTGTGATGATGAATAAGGTTCCTATATTTATTCTTTCTTATGTTCTACTTCCTATTTTCTAAGAAAAGTTCATATTAGTTACGTGAGTTGAATAGTCCCTTCCTGAGTCGTTTCGTATTATCATGTTCGAGTTATGGCCTATTGGTGCGATGTGGTATCATGTGAGGTTGTTGGTCATTTTTGGGGTGATTTTTTGTCTGAGCAGTTCATACTGGGTGAGATGATATTTTCGGGTCCGGGATCAGCGCGATAAGGTTATGTGAAGTGTATATTGAAGGACAAATACCATTATTCAGGTTCATAATGAGGCGATGATTCTAGTCAAGACGAGATATTCAATGATTTGTTAACTCTGCAGTTGGGTATGAATTTCTACATATCTCCTCCGTTGTGGTGGTATCGTCAACATTATAGCAGGATGTGTGTATATTTGTTATGAGGTGCATCGGGAGCACCAGATTCGTGAAATTTTGGCTATTAAGGTTCAGGGAGTGCCATTGTGGTCAGATGATGAGTTAGGCGGTGCATGGTGCTGATTCAGCAAAGGTATGCAGTCATGTTCTGGTATATCGTGTGGTAGTTGATACCGTGTTTATATAATGGAACTAGGCTTAGCAGAGAAACTTCAAGTGTAGAACTGAATTCTGAGCTTACTATATGGATAAAGAATAAATCTTCAGATTTAATCAAGCTAATGTACTCAACTCGGTTGTGGTAGCGGGCAGGTGCTCGAAAGGTTAAACAGTGATTTCCGATAACTCCAGAGCAGTTCTTGGCACGTTCGAGGACGAACGTCGGTTTAAGTGGGGGAGAATGTAATGACCCGACTGGTCATTTTGAGCTCTAGCGCATCGTTCAGCGGTTTGAAGTAGTGAGCAGCTACATTTCAGGTATTATGACTCGTGGGCGTGGTCGGAATTGAATTTTGGGTAGTTTAGAGTTGATTTGGAAAGAAAAATTCTCATTTCAGAAGCCTTAAGCTGGAAGAATCAACTAAGATTGGATTTTGAGGAAACGACCTCCGAATAAGGATTTGAAGGTTCCTGCCGGTTCGTATGATGATTTCGGACTTAGGCGCATGTCCGGATCGGGCTTTGGATAACCCGGGAGCGTTTCGATACATTTGTGGAAGTCAACATTTTTGAACAAATTTTCTAAGTTTGGCTTGAAGCGCATTTCAGTGATGTTGATGTCCGTTTGGGATTCCGAGTCTGGTAATAGCTTCGTATGGTGATTCTGGAGTTGGGAGCACGATTGGAAATGAATTTGGATGTCTGTAGGTCATTTTGAAGTCATTTGGCTAAAGTTAGAAATTTGAAGGTTTTGAAGAAATCCGACCGAGAGTGGAAATTTTGATATCGGGGTCGGAATGCGATTTCGGAAGTTGGAACATGTCTGTAATGTCGAATATGACTTGTGTGCAAAAATTGAGGTAAATCGAATGTGATTTGATAGGATTCGGCATCACAATCAAGATTTGGAAATTTCTAAGTTCATCAAGTTGGGATTTGGGTGCGATTCGTGGTTTCGATGTTATTTGATGTGATTTGAAGCTTCGAGCAAGTCCGCATTATGTTTTGGAACAGGTTGGTATAATTGGACGGGGTACCGGGGGCCTCGAGTGGATTCCGGGTGTTTAACGGATCAAGTTTGGGAGGTTGAAGAAGGATGAGATTGCTGTCATCTGATGTGACCGCACCTGCGAGGATTTGGCCGCAGGTGCGGAGTCGCAGGTGCGGCTTTGGCGCCGCAGGTGCGAGATTGGGCCAGCTTGGCTGGGATCATAGGTGCGATGGATTTTCCGCACCTGCGAAGGCACAGATGCGGGCAATGGGTTGCATGTGCGGATTCGGCTGGAGGAGAAGGAAGCCGCAGTTGCGGGCTCTTGGGCGCACCTGCGGAAGCGCAGGTGCGAAAATCGGCCTGGGCAGAATGTTTTAAAACAAGGATTGTTGGCCATTTCTTCATTTCTTCTTTGGCTTAGGCGATCTTGGGAGGCTTCAAAGAGAGGATTCCTTCATGCAATGTCAAGGTAAGTAACTCCTTCATGCTTCTAAGTTAAATAAAAGATTATATGCATGGATTAGGCATGGAAATTGGTAGGAATTTGGAAAATGTTGAAGAAACCTAGAAATGATAATTTAGATTTTTAGCCACGAATTTGAGCATGGAATTTAGAGTAAGTTGTATATTTGAGTTAGTAAGGGTATGGGTAGAATATATCTTCGAGAAATTTCGGATTCCGGGCACGTGGGCCCGAGGGAATTTTGGTCATTTCACCGAGCGGGGTTGGGAAATTATATAATTTGGAATTCGTTGCAAATATTAGAGTATATTTTCATTGGGTTGTCGTTGTTTGGATAGTTTTGGGGTGTTGTGCATCCGTTTTGAGTCATCGGAAGGGCTTTGAGGCCGGTTATGGAATTTCGGAGCGAGGTAAGTCTCCTTTCTAACTTTGTGAGGGGGAATTGTCCCCCTAGGTGAATTAATTAAGTATGTGCTACTATCTTCGGGGTCTACGTACGCACGAGGTGACAGGAGTCCGTGTGTAGCTACTATTATGTCATGTTCGGGTAGTCTAGGACCCACTAGCATGCCTTACGTGTTGTACCTGTGATCCTGCCTGTAATATTAAACTGCTAATATAATCGAAATCGTAATTGAATATCTAAAGAAGACTAGAGCTCATTTTCTTAATCATCTAGAAAGAGAATTGACTCCTCCGTGGTAATTGTATACCTGGTAGGGTTATATTATGGAATATCATTAAAATTGGCAAATAAGTTTCAAAACAAAGATTTGAAAGCTATATTTCATGTTCCTTTAAGAAGAATTTTACCACTTTCCTCAGAAAAACTGCTTTCTTGATAAAAATACAGATTTATTATGTGGATATGTGTACATATGAGAACCTGAGTCGCAGGTATGATTCGCGAGCAGGCTAGCCTTATTATTTGTATGTATAACCGCGTCGCAAGATCGATTCGCAAGCGGGGCAGATATATGTATCTATGGTTCGAGTCGTTTGACCCTTCGGCAGTGCACAATTTATTATTATTGGTCTGTGCCGTTCGACCCTCGGCATTGCTTGCGCATGATATTTACTGCATATTTGCTGTGATTTTGCCTGATTACTGGCATGGAATTTTAAGTTGTCAACTGAAATGACAGATATTTAAAGTTATTTAAAAGATTTTGGAAGAAGTGGTTCCTTCCCGTCGTTTAATTGTTATTTGATTAAATCACCCATGATGATTAATTGTTATTAATATGATGAAGATATAAAGTGTTAAACGTGAACGGAGTTGAAAATATTTATTCCTGATTTTAATAAATTGACTATGATAATCATGCTTAGTGTCACACTTAAATATTCTAAATTGACCTTTAGTAAGTGTCTAATTTGACCTCTCGTGACTACCTCTCGGAGGTTAGGCGGGCGACTTACTGAGTATATGTTATTTTTGTACTCATGCTACATTTGTTGTGCATTTTATTGCACAGGTACTTTCATAGCAATGTGGAGGATTCGGAGACTTAGGCAAGCTGCATCATCTGGAGGCGATCTGCAGCTGACAGAGTCTCCCTCGTACTGTATTTGTTTTCATTTTAAATTTCCTTGTCCAATTTGTATTTCGGATAGGCTTTGTAATGATTGTATAAATTCTTAGCAATTGCTCATGTACTTGTGACACCGGGTTCTGGGATGTGTTGGGATATATTTTCTAAAGTGTAGTATTCAAACCATTGTTTTTAATTAACAGATCTTTATTTGGTTAATATGTAATAAAGTGAAAGGAAATGTTTTCATAAATGTTAAAATCGGAAAGTTATTTCAATTAATTAATGATTTGGCTTGCCTGACATTGATGTCCGGCGCCATCACGACCTTATGGATTTTGGGTCGTGACAGCGTCCTCCGAGTGGTTGTTTTGAGTATGGTGACACTCGTCACATGGTTAGAGATTTCTCCACAGCCAGGAGGGGTGCACCTCCACAGACTTATCAAGTTACACCTGCTCCACCAGGTCCTCCGGCTATTCTTCCATCCCCAGCTGCCACTTCACCTCCTCAGTCAGCTCGAGGTGGAGGTCGGGGAGGTCGAAGTCGCTCTATAGGGGGAGGCCATGCCATGTACTATGCCCTTCCAGCCCGTTTAGAGGATGTCACTTCAGATTCAGTTATCATAGGTATCGTCCCAGTCTGTCATAGGGATACATCATTATTATTTGACCTAGGCTCTACGTATTCGTATGTGTCTTCTTATTTTGCTTCACATTTGGGGATATCTCGGGATTATTTAAGTCTCCTATTTATGTATCTACTCATGTGGGAGATTCTCTAGTTGTGGACCGCGTATACCGATCGTGCTTGATTATTCTTAGTGGTTTCGAGACCAGGGCTAATTTGTTATTACTCAGTATGGTAGATTTCGATGTTATCTTGGGCATGGACTGGTTGTCGCCCCATTATGCTATTCTTGATTTTCACGCTAAGACCGTGACACTGGCTATGCCAGGCTTACCGAGATTAGAGTGGAGAGGTACCTTAGAGTATACTCCTTGCAGGGTCATTTCATTTCTTAAGGCTCAACGGATGGTTGAGAAGAGATGTGATGCATATTTGGCCTATGTGAGAGATGTCAGTGTTGATACCCCTACAGTTGAGTCAGTCCCAGTAGTGAGGGACTTACCTGATTTATTTCCAGCTGAACTTCCGGGTATGCCGCCCGATAGAGACATTGATTTCGGCATTGATTTGTTGTCGGGCACTCATCCCATTTATATTCCTCTTTACCGTATGGCTCCTCCTGAGTTGAAGGAGTTGAAGGAACAGTTGCACGAGTTTCTTGATTATCGGCAGTTGAACAAGGTTAAAGTAAAGAACACATATCCTTTGCCTCGCATCGATGATTTATTTGATCAGTTACAGGGTGCCAGGGTATTTTCAAAGATTGACTTGCGTTCTGGCTATCATCAGTTGAAGATTCGGGAGCCGGACATCCCGAAGACTGCCTTCAAGACCAGATATGGTCATTATGAGTTTCTTATCATGTCATTTGGGCTGACCAATGCCCCAGCAGCCTTTATGCATTTGATGCACAGTGTGTTCCGGCCTTATCTTGATTCCTTCGTCATTGTGTTTATTGATGACATCCTGGTATATTCCTGGTCTAGAGATAATCATGAGCAGCACTTGAGGACCGTGCTTCAGACTTTGAGGAAGAAGAAATTCTATGAAATTTTTTCTAAGTGTAAGTTATGGCTTGATTCAGTGGCATTCTTGGGCCACGTAGTGTCTTGTGATGGGATCAAGGTGGATCCGAAGAAGGTGAAGGGAGTGCATTTTCCTGGGTTTGGCAGGGTACTATCACCGCTTCGTAGAGGGATTTTCATCTATTGCAGCACCTATGACCAAACTGAACCAGAAGGGGGCTCCGTTCAGGTGGACTGAGGAGTGTGAGGATAGCTTTCAGAAGCTCAAGACAGCTTTAACCACAGCCCCAGTGTTAGTATTACGTATCGGTTCGGGGTCCTACACTATCTATTATGATGCCTCGAGGATTGGCCTTGGGGCAGTATTGATGCAGGACGGTAGGGTGATTGCCTACGCGTCTAGACAGTTGAAGGTGCATGAGAAAAGTATCTGATTCATGATCTCGTGTTAGCAGCTATTTTTCACGCCCTGAAGATTTGGCATCATTATTTGTACGATGTTCCTTGTGAGATCTACACTGATCACCGGAGTTTGCAGCACTTGTTCAGGCAGAAGGACTTTAATCTACGTCAGCGGAGGTGGTTGGATCTACTGAAAGACTATGATATCACTATATTATACCACCCCGGGGAAGGCCAATGTAGTGCCCAATGCCTTGAGTCGCTGGGCGGAGAGTTTGGGTAGTTTAGCATATGTTCCGGCAGCTGAGAGGCCCCTAGCCTTGGATGTTCAGGCCTTAGCCATTCAGTTCGTGAGACTGGATATTTTAGAGCCTAGACGGGTATTAGCTTGTGTGATTTCTCGGTCTTCTCTTTATGACCGCATCAGAGAGTGTAAGTATGATGACCCCCACCTTCTGGTTCTTCAGGACAGGGTCCGACGAGGTGATACCAGGGATGTGACCATTGGTGATGATGGTGTGATGAAGATGCAAGGCCGGATCTGTGTGACCAATGTAGATGGACTTCGGGATATGATTCTTGAGGAGGCCCATAGCTCGCGGTACTCCATTCATCTGGGTGCCGCAAAGATTTACCAGGACTCGAGGCAGCACTATTGGTGGAGAAGTATGAAGAAAGATATAGTGGGGTTTGTGGCTAAGTGTCTCAACTGGCAGCAGGTCAAATATGAGCACCAAAGGTCGGGTGGTTTATTTTAGAGGTTAGAGATCCCCGAGTGGAAATGGGAGCGAATCACCATAGACTTTGTAGTTGGACTTCCACGGACTTTGAGAAAGTTCGATGTTATTTGGGTGATCGTAGATCGGCTGACCAAGTCAGCTCATTTTATTCCAGTGTTGACCACTTATTCATCTAAGAGGGTGGCTGAGATTTATATCAGGGAGATTGTTCGCCTTCACGATATTCCAGTATCTATCATTTCAAACAGAGGTACTCAGTTCACATCACGGTTCTGGAGAGCCGTACAACAGGAGTTGGGTACTAGAGTGGAGCCGAGCACAACCTTTCACCCTCAGACAGATGGGTAGTCCGAGCACAAGATTCAGATTCTTGAGGATATGATCCGAGCCTGTGTGATAGAGTTCAGAGGATCATGGGACCAATACTTTCGGCTTGTAGAGTTTACTTACAACAACAGTTACCAGTCCAGCATTCATATGGCACCGTATGAGACTTTGTATAGTAGGCGGTGTCGGTCCCCAGTGGAATGATTTTAGCCGGGCGAGGCCCGATTGTTGGTTACAGATTTGGTCCAGGATGCCCTGGATAAGGTAAAGGTGATTCAGGAGAGGCTTCGCACAACCCAGTCCAGGAAGAAGAGTTATGCAAACCGGAAGGTCCGTGATTTGGCATTTCTAACTGGAGATCGGGTATCACCTATTAAGGTCATCATGAGGTTCGGGAAGAAGGGCAAGCTGAGACCGAGGTTCATTGGTCCATTTGCAATATTGCAGCGTGTTGGGGAGGTTACTTATGAGGTTGCCTTGCCTCCCAGCCTAGCAGGATTTCATCCGGTATTCCACGTGTCTATGCTCCGAAAGTATCACGGTGATCCGACTCATGTATTGTATTTCAGATCAGTCCGGTTGGACAAGGATCTATGTTATGTTGAGGAGCCAGTAGCCATTTTGGACAGGCAGGTCCGGAAGCTCAGGTCGAAGAATATTGCTTCAGTGAAGGTTTAGTAGAGGGGCCAGCCGGTCGAGGAGGCAACTTGGGGACCGAGCAGGATATGCGCAGCCAGTACCCTCATCTTTTCGCAGCTTCAAATATGCCTCATTACTCGTTTGAGGACGAACGATTTTATTAAGAGTGGGAGAATGTAACGACGCGACCGGTCGTTCTGAGAATTAAATCTCTGATCCCCTAATAACTGCTTTCCCCATATTTTTCTGCTATTGGGACTTGTCGGAGTGATTATTTATGGAATTCGGAGAGTTTTGGGACACTTAGTCCCTAATTGTGAGTTTAAGCCTTAGAAATTGGACCGCAGTCAGAACTGTGTGAAGACAAATCCGGAATGGAATTTTTTCAACTCCGTTAGCTCTGTTGAGTGATTTTGGGGTTAGGAGCGCATCTGGAATGTGTTTTGGAGGTTTGTTGTAGATTTAGGCTTGAATTGGCGAAAGTTAGATTTTCGGCGATTTCGGCCCATTGGGGAAATTTTGATATCGAGCTCGGAATGGAATTCCGGAATTGGTTGTAGGTTGGTAGTGTCATTTGTGACATGTGTGTCAAATTTGAGGTCATTCGGACTAGGTTTGACGTGTTTCGGCATCGTTTGTGGCTTTTGGAAAAATGCTAAGTTCTTAGGCTTGAAGTCATGTTTAATTCTTGTTTTTGGTGTTATTCGATGTGGTTTGCAGGCTCGACTAAGTCCGAATTATGTTATAGGACTGGTTGGTAGGTTTGGTTGAGGTCCCCGAGGCCGCGGGTGTGTTTCGGATGCTCAACGAGAAGAATTTTTGACTTAGGCGAATTTTCTGGTGTGCTGAACCTGTCATTTTCGCACCTGCGAATGTTGGACCGCAGGTGCAGTGCCGTAGAAGCGTCTTGGTAATCGCATAAGCGGATATGAGCCAAGGCTTCAGGGACTCCAGATGCGGCTGGGGAACCTCAGATGCGGCCTAGTGACCGTAGATGCGGCCCCAGCCCGTTAAGTGAGAATAATTGGGTAACGAATTCTAACTCTATTTTGATCATAATACAATAATCTATTGTTGTTTTCCTCTTCTAATTAAGGAATTTGAGGGTAAAATCTTGGAAATGGGGAAAAGGTTCCCTAGTTGAAAATTCGAGAATTTAGTGAGATTTTGACGTCGGATTTTGATGATTTTTGTTCGAGTGTGCTTGTGAGTGAACGGGTGTTCATAATTTGTAAATTTTATCCGCTTCCGAGGCGTGGGCCCGGGGGACTTTTTGGGGCGGTTTTCCTAATTTCCCGTTTTAGCTTCGAATTGATTAGTTGAACTAGTTGCTTGTAGTTATATTTACATTATGCAATTTATTTAAATAGATTCGGGCCATACGGAGTTGGATACTCGTGGCAAGAACGTGGTTTCAAGTTGATTTGAGCGGTTGAGGTAAGTGGCTTGTCTAACCTTGTGTTAGGGAACTCTCCCTTAGGATGTTTGATATAAATTGATGTGTGGGTGTCGTGTATGTAAGGTGACGAGTATGTACATGTGCTATTATTGCAAAAATCCCGTTTTCCTTTTTCTAAGTCATAAACTGTTTTTCCTTTATTAAATTGCACTAATATGTTTAGTTGTTTAACTTAGATTAGGGAAGCATGCTTACGTGTTTAATTTCCTATTTGACCTTATGTGCGCCATGCTAGCTAAGCCCATATTTTCCCTATATGTATTTAGTCTAAACTGTATAACTCGATGTCATACCTGTCATTTTATCTTGCGATGCATATCTAAATCGGGACTACGGACGTATTTCGGGAGATCCCCATGTCTTGAATATGTAAATTAGGACTACAGACGTATTCCGGGAGATCCCCCCTGTATTGCATATTTATTTTCGGGCTACGGACGTATTCCGGGAGATCCCCCGCACTGCATATTTACTTTTGAGACTACAGACGTATTCCGGGAGATCCCCCTGTACTACATAATCATTTGGAACTACGGGATGGCATCCCAGGAGTTTTTCCTAATGTGTTTTACCTTGTTCCGAGCCGAGGGATCCTTTAACTGTTAAACATTGAGAATTTCTTTAACTGTTATACTGCAAATTTACTTATATCTTTTACTGTTTAATTTGATTATATTTACTTCGGTAGGGCCTTGACCTGACCTCGTCACTACTTGACCGAGGTTAGGCTTAGCACTTATTGGGTACCATTGTGGTGTACTCATGCCCTTTCCTGCACATATTTTTCGTGTGCAGATCCAGGTACAAGCTATTAGCTTCGAGGATAGTACGTGTTGCTAATTTCTAGGAGACTTCAAGGTACTTCTGCCCGCGTCCGCAGAATCCTCAGAGTCCCATTCTACTCCCTCGTCTATAGTCTTCTTATGTATCTTTAGACTTTTGTATAGAGCCATAATATATTATAGAATCTTGTGACTTAGCGATATTCCGGGTCTCGGGAAAACTATTTTTATATATGCCGAATGGCATTATTTTTGGTTATTCAAAATATGTTGTTTTATCTTTAAAATGTTGTGTTTTCTTCACATTTTTCGTAATATTAGGCTTACCTAGTCGTAGAGACTAGGTGCCGTTATAACACCTTTCGGAGGGTCAAATCGGGTCATGACACACATACATACACATTTATGTGTGGCTAGAATTCATGGTTTTACAAAAATTCATCGTTTTACACAAACACACACACAAAAATTCCTATTACTAATTGATGTGTGGCTAGAATTCATGGTTTTAAGAATTATGTTCCTTACATTTTATGTGTGTTTGTGATAAAAATACACGTCATATGTGCATAATGGAGTCTATTTCATGTGTCGGTGAATTGGAGATGGAAGCCGAGCTAAATGGATGCATAAACGTTAAAAATACGCTCAAGAGTCGAAAAGGAGTGACCCGGGCTATAGCTGGGCATTTGGGGCTTAAAGCCAGGCCTACCCAGGCTATAGCTGCGCGTTAGAGCCCAAATGTCAGGCCTGCCCAGGCTATAGCTGGGCATTTGGGGCTTAACGCCTGGGGCCCCTGGTCCGGTCAATTCCAAGTTTTGAAGGTTTTAAGTGTTTCCCGGTTTAAATAGAAGTCTCCTACATGTTTAGGGTTTGTCCCAAACATATAAATAGACCCAAAAACACAACTTTGAAGGGAGGATTCCATTCTTGGAGAGAAGATACACACATGATCATTAGAGAGCAAAGGATTATCAGTTTCTTCATCGTTTTCTAGTATTTACAATCCATTGAAGACTTATGCAATTGTTTGATTCGAGCATGAGTGGATAAACACTCATTGTTCTGGGGTTGTGGTTTAGCCATGAATATTGTTATTTGACATTAATTTAACCTTGATTATAGTTCACTCAATATATGGTTGTTTCTTCAATTATGTGTTTAATTTCTTAATTTTCTAGCCAGCAGTTAGGTTCTATATACTATCTATGTTATGCTTGGGAAAGCCGTATATAGATTAGAGAAGAATTGAAGAGAGCGCGATCTTAACCCTTAAGGGGAGAGAATTTGTGGTTAGGATAGGAATATACCTAGTCACCGTGATTAATTAAACATCGTATCTTAGTGCGTTCTAATAGATTAATTTCATAGGAATATAGGCGTTAGTCTATTGAGAATAGGCGAGTAGTACTTCGGGAGAAGGCTACGAGAGCAATTATCGATTAATTAGCAACCATGAGTGAATTTTATGAAAGGGAGAGTTAATTAGAATGCAATACGAGTGGTGAATTGATCACAACCTTGGAATATTTGTCTCTACTGAATACACACAACAATATTCTTGTCACTTGATAATTAGTTAGTTCATAAAATCATAGTATAAGTTAGTTACATTCCTGGATTTTATTTTGGCTTGATTAAATAACAATTAGAGTGATTCAGCAAGTAGTTTACGCAAGTCCCTGTGGGTTCGACATTCGATTTAACATTATATTACTTGCTACGACCACGTATACTTGCGTGTTCGTTTGGGACCAACAAGTTTTTGGCGCCGTTGCTGGGGACTTGAATATAGACTACTTGTTAGTTATTTGCTTTAATTGTTTATTTCATTGAGTCTACCGTCACGTGATTTTTTCTCTAATCTCAGGAACTTCGAGTGAATGCGTAGAGTCAGAAGCCAGGACATACTTGGCGACTTTGACCCCGAACCTGAGAGATCATTTCACAGGAGATTGCGAGAAGCAAGAGATACAGACAATATTCAGGACTTCATCCGATTTCCTGTGAACACGGAAGAGGAACAACAGATAGTTGTTCAGGAGGTGGCAATGCCCAGTATTGCTAATGTCATGTCCAGCATCATGAAGCCCAGAATCACTGGGCACTTTGAGCTGAAACAGAGCATGATCCAACTACTTCATGCAAACGGGCACTTTTTGGGTCTTCCACACGAGGATCCACAGCAGCACATTCTGAACTTCTTGGAGATTAGTGATACTTATATCACTAACGGGGTCACGCCAAATTATGTGAGGCTCACGCTTTTCCCATTCTCTATATTGGGCGAAGCAAAGCGATGGCTGAAGGCAGAACCAGCTAATTCCATCACAACATGGAAAGCTAATTCCATGCTGAAACAGAGCATGATCCAACTACTTCATGCAAACGGGCACTTTTTGGGTCTTCCACACGAGGATCCACAGCAGCACATTCTGAACTTCTTGGAGATTAGTGATACTTATATCACTAACGGGGTCACGCCAAATTATGTGAGGCTCACGCTTTTCCCATTCTCTATATTGGGCGAAGCAAAGCGATGGCTGAAGGCAGAACCAGCTAATTCCATCACAACATGGAACGATTTGGCGAGAAAATTTCTGGAAAGGTTCTTCCCTTCAGGAAAGACTGCAAAGATCAGGAGTGAGATAGTCTCCTTTAGATAGAAAATGGGTGAATCGTTATATTCAGCATGGGAAAGTTCAAAGGGCTAATTAGAGACTGCCCTCATCACACTCAGAAAAACGAGGTGTTAGTTCACACTTTCATTGAGGGGTTCCATCCGCAAACAAAAATTGTGGTAGATGCAGCAGTCGGAGTTCAGGTGTTGGAGAAGAATTATGATGAATTATTTTCATTACTGAATAAATTCTCCAAAAGCAATCCAGACTGGCAAGGTGAGATGGGGAGAAATATGGTTCAAAAGTCACCAGGGGTTCTTGAAATAGATGTTGTCTCAGCATTATCAGCTCAAATCTCTACATTGACTAACCAAGTCAATCAGATGAACCTGATCATTAACAAGCAACAGGCCCAACCAGTGCAACTAGTTCAACATATTCAGGTATTTTGTGAAGTTTGTGGAGAGGGTCACATGAGCAATCTATGCCCAGCAAATCCAGAGTCTGTATATTTTGTGGGTAATGTAAATCGAGGCCAAACAAATCAGTATGGGGACACCTACAATCCCAACTAGAGGAACCACCCAAATTTCTCTTGGGGTGGTAATCAAGGCAATCAGAATCACTATAGGCCTCAAGCACCTCAACAACAATACAGACCACCTCAGGCTGAACAATCATCTAGCTTTGAGGAGATTATGAAGAGAATGATGAACGACCAACTTGCTTTCATTCAGAAAATAATGGCTGATCACCAGGCCCAAGCAGCAACAATGAGAAACTTGGAACATCAATTGAGGCAACTTGCCAGTTCCCAAAATACAAGACCAGCAGGAGCTCTTCCTAGTGATACTGAACCTAATCCTAAGGCCTAAGTCAATGCAATTACCTTGAGAAATGGAAGAATACTAGAAGAAGCTCCAAAAACAAAGAAGAATACAGCTCATCCTGGAGGAGAATTAGTTCCCAAGCCAGTTGAGGGGAATGACAAAGATGATAAAGGACCCAAGCCAGTAATTGAAACAAGGCCACCACCTCCATTTCCACAAAGACTGCAGAGGCAAAAAGATGATTCTAAGTACAAGAAATTCATAGATATGTTGAGCCAAGTGAGTGTGAATTTGCCTTTGGTGGAAATTTTGCAAGAAGTGCCTAAGTATGCGAGGTATCTCAGAGATATTGTGGAAAACAAACGAAGACATGCAGAGTTCAAAACAGTTGCACTCACTGAAGAGTGTGGTGCCAGAGTTCAGAGTAAACTTCCTCCTAAGTTGAAGGATCCTGGGAGTTTCGCAATTCCTTTGTCTCTTGGAAAACAAGAAGTTGGTAGAGCCCTGTGTGATTTAGGGGCTAGTATAAATTTGATGCCATCTTCTTTGTTCAAGAAACTCGGATTGGGGGTTCTTAGACCTACCACAATCACCTTACAGTTAGCAGATAGGTCGTTAATTATGCCAAAATGAATTATTGAAGATGTGCTAGTTCGAGTGGGAAAGTTTATTCTTCCCGATGATTTTATTGTGCTTGATTACGAGGCAGATGAGGAAGTGCCCATTATTTTGGGGCGACCATTCTTAGCTACTGGTGGAGCAATTATTGATGTGAGGGCAGGGAAGTTAAAAATGAGAGTTGACAATGAAGAGGTCACTTTTAATGTGTACAAGGCACTTAAACTCCCAAAGCATTATGAGGACCTATGCATGATTACTGTGGTCGACGTGAAGGGGATAGAGCAGAGTCCTTATGTGAATGGCAGTGATCCAGAGGAGGTGGTGTTGCAAGCTGAGGGTGTAAAGATAATTGAGAAAAGAACCAGAGATGAAAAAGGAGACCCGTTAAGAGCGTGCAAAAAGGCTAGGCTTCATGGGAGAAAGAAGAAGAGAAAGCGCCCAGCCTGAGCAGAGTAGCAGAGTCGTGCCATGACTAAAAATAAGGCGCTTGTTGGGAGGCAACCCAGCCTGTATATCTTTTCATTATTTTTTTTTTAGGGTCAGTTTGTGTTGTTTTTATTTTTTAGAATAGGGGAAGTCTGAGTACCCAAAAGTTGAAGCTGAGGGGCATGTTGAGCTTAAGTGTGGGGTCATCCCGACTCTAAAGATTGAGAATCATGTCCGGGCTATGCCCGAGAGGGTCTCAGGGAGTATTTCTCACCCTTGTTTTAATGTTTTTCTTTGTGATCATGCATCGAGGACTATGCATAAAATAAGTGTGGGGTGGGGAAACTACTTTCTTAGGTGTAATTGTATAAAATTATTGTTTTGTAGAAAAAATCTCGAATTTTTCCCAACGATGGATTTGTTGGACAATTTTCTTGAGGGATAAAGTTCGATTTAAAAAAAAACACCAAAAAGATTTTTTATTTATTTATTTTGGATATTTAGGTAGTATCCCTTGGTTTTTCTTTGGGCACCGGTTCTTTTCCAAAGGTGTAACTTGAACCGGGCACTTTAAATTATTATTATTATTTTTTAAAATTAGTTAGGAAGAAACTGAGTTACACTTAGAAATACCCTATGACATGTTTGATGCCGGCATATCAGGTTATGACATACATTCTGCTTTCCCTTATATTTGGTTTGACATGTCATGCCTGAGTAAAAATAAATAGCCTATTTTGTGATGCCTTAGCTCAGTTATTTGACTTGTATGCTACATAGTGCAATAGTGCTTAATTCTCTCAAATTTGTGTGCTTCCTTGACTTGAGAGTTGAATAAAACCGTTGTGATTGAGTCATGTGCAATGTGTGAGTGAGGTTTAGTGATTTTCTATGCTATCCTGTGTAGTCTAGTACTTTCCCCGTGTGTTAATCGAAGCGAATTGTAGGTTATTCTAGTCGAGGAGATGACGTAGGCATTTTCTTGCTTGATCATGGATGTGCGTGTCACATAAGAATTAAAAATTTCCATTGCTAGCCCCTTTGAGCCGTTTGACCTTTTCTTTGGTGCCTACGTTACAAGTCGTACCCCTCTTTTCTTGTTAAATTGAGATTTTTGCACCTTTTCCTCCTAAGGAACTTAGTCGCTAAAAGAAGTAAGGTGAGATATTGGGGAGTAGCTATTGAGAGGAACCATGGAAAGGCCTGTTAGTGCACTAAAAAATTGTATTCAAAAGTCACTAGCCATTGAATCTTCATGTATGGAGTATGTGTAGGAAAGAAAAAAAAGTGATAGTAAAAGTATGTACAAAAAGATACACACCTCCAATTTTTGGTAATTTGTGCTAGTGAAAATATAGAAGTGCTTAATTAAAAAAAGGCTATGTTGAATATGAATTGTGGCAAGAGAACTTGTTGAGAAGAATATGTGTTGATTTGTGAAGGTAGTGTATTAAAGTACTTAGGAGGGTTAGTCACTATTCCTAAATACATCCTACCCGTCCTTTAGCCTATATTACAACCTTAAAAGTCCTAATTGATCCTAGATTTGGCTAACTTGAATTAGTGGAGATCTACACTACGGGCAAGCTTATGGTATGACCACGGGATGCATATGAATTCTTTGTGAGAGTGAGTTAATTTGTTCAATTGTGTGATGTCCTTAAATTATGTTCAAAAGCATATTTGAATGTGTGGACTAGTTATATTCACTCTTTTGTTGTTGGTGAGGGCACATGATCTCATGAACGATTGGTAATGTTGTAAATTTCTTGTTGGGTAGGTGCGTGAATTGAGAGGGCTTAGTGGTTGCAAGTTGACTCTTGAGGTTGGGTGGTTGCAATTAGGTTACTGGTATTCTTGATTAAATTGTTATACTTGGGCATGTTTAAAGAAGGGAAAGAATGTGAAATTTTGTATGTTCATGCTTGATTGCCGGTATCGATCATAGTTAAGGGGTAATGTGTGTGATTGAAAAGTAAAATACTCCTTGTTAATGAAATGTGTACGTGTTGAAGGATATTGCTCGAGGACGAGCAAGAGTCTAAGTGTGGGGTGTTGATGCGTGGCTAGAATTCATCGTTTTAAGCATTATGTACCTTACATTTTATCGCATTTGTGATAAAAATACAAGTCATATGTGCATAATGGAGTCTATTTCATGTGTAGGTGAATTGGAGATGGAAGCCGAGCTAAATGGATGCATAAACGTCAAAAATACGCTCAAGAGTCGAAAAGGAGTGTCCCGGGCTATAGCTGGGCGTTTGGGGCTTAAAGCCAGGCCTACCTAGGCTATAGCTAGGCGTTAGAGCCCAAACGCTAGGCCTGCCCAGGCTATAGCTGGGCGTTTGGGGCTTAACGCCTGGGGTCCCTGGTCCGGTCAATTCCGAGTTTTGAAGGTTTTAAGTGTTTCCCGGTTTGAATAGAAGTCTCCTACACGTTTAGGGTTTGTCCCAAACATATAAATAGACCCAAAAACACAACTTTGAAGGGAGGATGCCATTCTTGGAGAGAAGATACACACAGGATCATTAGAGAGCAAAGGATTATCAGTTTCTTCATCGTTTTCTAGTATTTACAATCCATTCAAGACTTATGCAATTGTTTGATTCGAGCATGAGTGGCTAAACACCCATTGTTCTGGGGTTGTGGTTTAACCATGAATATTGTTATTCGACATTAATTTAACCCTTATTATAGTTCACTCAATATATGGTTGTTTCTTCTATTCTGCGTTTAATTGCTTAATTGTCTGGCCAGCAGTTAGGTTCCATATACTATCTATGTTATGCTTGGGAAAGTCGTATATAGATTAGAGAAGAATTGAAGAGAGCGCGATCTTAAACCTTCAGGGGAGCGAATTTGTGGTTAGGACAGGAATATACCTAGTCATCGTGCTTAATTAAACATCGTAATCTTAGTTCGTTCTAATAGATTAATTTCATAGGAATATAGGCGTTAATCTATTGAGAATAGGCGAGTAGTGCTTCGGGAGAAGGCTATGAGAGCGTTTATCGATTAATTAGCAACCATGAGTGAATTATATGAAAGGGAGAGTTAATTAGAATGCAATACGAGTGGTGAATTGATCACAACCCTGGAATATTTGTCTCTACTGAATACACACAACAATATTTTTGTCACTTGATAACTAGTTAGTTCATAAAATCGTAGTATAAATTAGTTACATTCCTGGATTTTGTTTTGGCTCGATTAAATAACAATTAGAGTGATTCAACAAGTAGTTTACGCAAGTCCCTGTGATTTCGACATTCGATTTAATATTATATTACTTGCTACGACCACGTATACTTGCGTGTGCGTTTGGGACCAACACTAATTTAATTTGAAAAGATATTATAATGTCCTATTACAAATTTAATTTGAGAATGTATTATATTGTCTAAATTCATTTAGAGAAAGAAGATCCTATATTATTATAAGAGCATAAATACAATACTAATATACCAAAATAATACTAAAATATTAAGCGGAAGAACTCATAGGGAGATGAAATAACTGTAATAACCTATTTTTGGACTACAATACCTTCTATGCTAATTTTTAATATTTAAAATTTTAAAATTAATAAAATTTTGTCTATTAAATTCTTATTAAAACTATGTAGGAAGGTTTAATTAAATTAATTTAATAAGAATCCTCTGTATTGGCAATACATTACCACTCTATAATGTACAATACTAAGAAAAATAAAAGTAATATTAAATGGATTGCATAAAGAGTTGAAATTGATAAAATTATACCACCACGTTAATATATTTTTATGTTATATTTAATTTAATTTCCTACTCAAATAATATTTTTTTAATAAATTTTTCGTGTAATATTGAAAAATACCCAATTATTAAACAACAACTAAGAAAATATTTAAGAATATAAATGTGTGAGAAAGAGAAAAAAATGGTTGGTAAGAGTCAATACCACTAATGATTCTACAAACATAACGATTTAAAAGTAAAATGTCATATTAATCTTTTACTCTTTGAAAATAAAATTTATGGTGGATAAACTATAATTAAGATTAAATATTCAAAACAAGAGATGAACTAATATTATATTTGAATCAACATAAAATAAATTATTTTGTATGTTAAAACCAAATAGTTAAATCTTTTAATTAATTATTTAGCAAGAGAATCCAATTCAGTTAGTTTTTAAATTCATCATATGAGTAAAATTCTTATTCAAGTTTAAAAAAATCTTAGGGTACTTAAATTATTTCATAAAAAGAGCGTTAGAACACAAAGTAAAAAAGGATAGTATATTATTAAGAATCAAAATGCTATACAAGTATCTGAGGAAGCTTAATCAAAGCTAAATCCTAATCAAGAACAAGCTTTCAAGACTATATTAAAGATTCGACTCTGGTATAATGGCATTATTCTTTGTAGATGCTTCCGGCGGAATCGAAATAATATTTCTATATCATGCATTATTTGCAAATATCATATTAAGAGACATGACACTATTAGCAATATTAGAAAGTGGTGTACCAACAATAATTTTATTGTAAGGCCACCCACTTTAGATTTGATATACGTCTTCAAACAACTTAAATAACCATCACAGATATATCAAAGCAGAGAAATGATGCTAAATTTAGAAGGAAAGCAAAATTGATAATATGGGATGCAACACTTATGGCTAAGTGTTAAATGATTGAAATAATTGCTTGAAATTCTAGAGATATATTTGATATTAATGAACAGTTTGGTGAAAAATTAATGGTTTGGGAGGTGATTTCTGTCAAGTCTTACCATTAGTTCCAAAATCGACAAAAGCAGAGACTGTAAAAGCTATCTTGCCAAAGTTATACTTCTGGCCTCAAATGAAAATATTCAACTGGCAAGAATTTACAAAGTAAGAACAGATCCAGTATTCAGTGTCTTCTTGCTTCGTGTCGGAAACGAAGAAGAGCAATCCAATGATGATGTAACGACCCGACCGGTCGTTTTGTGTTTTAGGACCCCGTTCCCCTAAATGAGACTTCCTGTAGTTTCTTTTACTGATTTATGACTTGCGGGGATGGGTGGTTCAAGGTTTGGAGAAGTTTGGGGTAGTATAGGAACACTTAGTTCCTTAAAGTTGGCCTTAAAGGCCAAGTTTGACTTCAGTCAACATTTTTAGCAAACGACCTCGGAATCGAGATCTGAAAGTTCGTGTAGGTTCGTATGATGATTTCGGACATAGGCATATGTTCAGAATGGGTTTTGGATGACCCGGGAGCATTTCGACGTCAAATAGTGAAATATTTCAAAATTGAGGTTTGGAACGTGTTTTTGTGTTATCGAGGTCCAAACGGAATTCCGAGACCGGGATTAGTTCTGTGATGTCATTTATGACTTTCTCGCAAAATTTGGTGTCATTCCTAGTAGTATAGGTATGTTTCGGCATGTTGAAAGTGAATTCAAGAACTTGAAGTTCAAAGTTTGATACAATTTGGTTTTGGGATATGATTCGTAGATTTAGCGTTGTTTCGGACGTTTGGAAGGCTCGAGCGAGTCCGTATTATGATTTAGAAATTGTTGGTATATTTGGACGAGGTCTCAGGTGGGCCTGAATGTCATTTGAACATCGCGCGAGGCAAACCAAGCTCTAAAAGAGCTGCTGGTGCATTAGATCTGGTGCGACCGCACCTGCGAAGGACCAGCCGCAGGTGCAAGACCGCATGAGCGGTCAAAGCCTCGCAGGTGCGGCCTTAGAAGGGCTTCCCAATTTCTACAGGAGCGGGCCTTTTCCCATAGAAGCGGAACCGCAGGTGCGGGCTCCGTTCCGCCGGTGCGACCCCTGGCCTTCTCCTCCTCATCCGCAAGTGCGCGCACTAGCTCGCAGATGCAAGACAGCAGGTGCGGTCCTCGAGCCGCATGTGCAAAATTCCTGGAGGCAGTGAAGTTGTTTTAATTGCGGGAATTACACATTTTAGGCCATTTTCTTCATCCTTGGATGATTTGGGGAGCTTTCAAAGGGGATATTCGGCCTAGCATCGTGAGTTAAGTTAATTCCTACTTAAAAGTGAGATTTATACTTTAATTTTGGGTAGATTAACACACAAAAATTGTGGAAATCATGGGTTTAGAGTAAAACTTAGGGTTTTGGGAAAAATAAGATTTACACAAGAAATTTGTTATGGAATCATGCAAAAACTATATAATAGTGAACCTTCGGTTATGGGTGACTATTTCCCTTAAAATTTTCCAGAATTCGAACGTGTGGGCTCGGGGAGTACATTTTATGATTTTGCAAACTAGGTTGAGATAATTATTTAAATAGGGGAATTGTGGACTTTTGGGCATAGATTGATTGATTTATATAATGTTTGGCTAGTTTCGGGTCCTTGGGCGACAAATTTGGAGATTTGGGCGCATTCTTGACCCGGGAAGTAGGCTTGAAACGAGGTAAGTCTCCTTTCTAACCTTGTAAGAGGGAATTGTCGACGTAGGTGAATATAACGAATTATATGCTATTATTTGTGGGGGCTACGCACGCACGAAGTGACGAGAGTCCATGCGTAGCTACTACTATGTTATGTCAAGTAGTTTAGGATTCACAAGCATGCTTTATGTACCATATTTATAACCTTAACGATAATTTAGGTTGCCAAATATCATTGAATTATTAAGTGAACATCTAGAAGGTTACATCTCGCAATTTAGATTATTGGTCCTTCTTTGTAAGAATATTCTCTACTAAGTTCCTGATTTTTCTGTTAATTATATGTATATATACGGGCACCGCGTCACATGTATGATTCGCGAGCGGGGTAGCCCTACTATTATGTTGACCGTGTCACATAATTCGATTCGTTAGCGGTGTAATAGATGCATCTATAGTTCGAGTCGTTCGACCCTTCGGCAGTGCACATTTATTATCGCGTCGTATCGACCGTACGTTCACGGCATGTTATGTGTTTGTTAATTGTTTGGTGTTTCTGCGGTTATTTACCTGTTGAATATCCTGGAAGAATGAAATTTGAAATCTGTACGATAGAGGACTTGACACGTAAAGGTAATTATAAGGAAATTTGATGCTGTTGTCTTCATCATGTATTTATAAATGCCATTCTTGCTTAGCCTTATATTTAAAACATATTATTTTGGCCCTAGTAAGTGTCACGTCGACCTCTTGTCATTACTTCTTCGAGATTAGGCGGGATACTTACTGGGTACATATTGTTTATGTACTCATGCTACGCTCTGTACTTAATTGTACAGGTTTTGAGGCAGGTGCATCTGGGTATTAGTCCGGAGCTCGTTCCCGATTTATACCTAGTCGAGGCTTCACGGTGAGCTGCTTCTCTTGACGACTTCCAGCAGCACTTTGGCGCTTTTCTTTTTGATAATTTTGTCTATATTTTTCTCAGATAGTAGGACAGACTTTTATTCCTTTTGATATTACTCTACTAGATGCTTGTAGACTTGTGACACTAGTTCCCGGCACACACATTAGTAGACCATTCTTTTGGGATGTATTTATTAAATTATGAATCTTTTTGGTTATTCAGCTTAAAATTTCCTAAGTTATATGTTATTACCGAATGTCATAAATTTACTCTAATTAAATGTTGGGAAATGTTTTGGAAAAATGAATGAAACTCACCAGTAGATAAATGTTGGCTTGCCTGACAACGGTGTTCGGCGCCATCGCGACCTGGGTTAGGGTTTCGGTCGTGACAACATGGTATCAGAGCTCTAGGTTCACATAGGTCTCACAAGTTATGAGCAAACCCAATAAAGTCTTGCGGATCGGTATGGAGACCGCTGTGTTTATCTTGGGGAGGCTATAGGGTGTTAGGAAATCTCTCTTTATTCATATTTTATCGTGCAGTTGATGGTATACTAAATCTCACTCTTCTATTCTCTCACAGATGGTGAGGGCGCGCGCAACCGACGTTCCGGACCCGGGAGGGGCCGCCACCCCAGTCATCTGAGGTCATTGCAGAGGTCGGGGGAGGGCACTGGCCCGAGGTAGGGGATGAGAGCGTCCCAGAGCTGTTCCAGTTGCACCGCCAGCGGATCCAGCAGAGGATAACATCACTGAGGAGCAGGGCGAGGTGCCTGCAGCAGATCCTGCCCCGTTGGACTTCATGACGGCACCGTGATTTCAGGAGGTCATGGGCCGTATGATGCGGTTCATGGACACCATGAGTTAGGTTGGTTTATTTCCAGTGGATCCGGCCACATCTCAGGCAGGAGGGGGAGCACAGACCCCTACTACCCAGGCCGCAAGACACGCAGCATTAGTATATCAGACCCCGGGTACACTGCCCGTGGGCGGGGTCCAGCCAGTAGCAGCAGCACCTGAGTCCAGACCAGCTGCGGACGGCGATCAGCAGAAGCTATTAGACAGATGGACCAGACTGCACCCTCTTGTCTTTGGAGGCGAGCGTCATGAGGACGCCCAGGACTTTATTGATAGGTGCAGGGACATACTGCACAACATGAGGATACTGGAGTCCCATGGAGTTGACTTCACTACTTTTCAGCTAGAGGGCAGGGCACGTAGATGGTGGCAGTCCTACATTCTTGGAAGACCGACAGATTCTCCTCCCATCACTTGGGAGCAGTTCACTCAGCTATTCCTGGACAGGTATATTCCACCCTCTGAGAGGGAAGAGCTGCGGTATCAGTTTGAGCAGCTGGAGCAGGGTCAGATGTCAGTTACCGACTACGAGGCTAGGTTTTCTGAGCTGTCTCATCATGCACTCATAATACTTCCTACTGACGCAGAGAGAGTGCAGAGATTTGTTGCTGGGTTGCACTCAGGTATTAGGGAAAACATGGCCCGAGAGGTGGAGATGGGGACTCCTTATCAGCTTGTGGTAGAGATTACTCGCAGAATTGAGGGTTATCGGTCTAGGAGCAGAGAGCAGGGGCAGCAGGATAAGAGAGCTAGATTTTCTGGGGATTTCAGAGGTGCTCCAGCCAGGGGCAGAGGTCAGTTTGGTAGGGGCCAACCTAGTAGGCCCCCATATTCAGCACCCCTACCACCTCCTCGAGGTGCTCCGACGAGGCCTTATTTCAGTGCTATGCTGGAGAGTTCTTATCTCCCTCCAGCCATTTAGGGTTCCTCCGGCGGGTATTCTGGTCATCAGGGGTCTCCCAGCCCTTATTTTAGTGCTATGCCAGAGAGTTCATATCGTCCTCCAACTATTCAGGGTTCTTCAGGGAAGCAGGCTATGGTGCCGAGAGGTTTTTATGAGTGCGAGGATCCAGGCCATATTAAGAGGACTTTTCCCAGGCTTCATAGCAAGGCCGTGCAGTAGATTCATCAGCCTATGGTTTCATCACCGGCGGTTCGGCCACCTAGAGGTAGAGGACAGGCTGTTAGGGGTCGTCCTAGAGGTGGAGGCTAGGCAGGGGGAGCCTAGCCAGCTCCTGTTCATTCCGGTGGAGGTCAGTCATCTGGCACTCCAGCTAGATTCTATACTTTCCCGGTCAGACCAGATGCAGTGGCCTCAGATGTCATGATCACAGGTATCATTTCAGTATGCGGTAAAGATGCATCGGTATTATTTGATCCAGGATCCACTTATTCATATGTATCAGCCTTGTTTGCTCATTTCCTGGATATTCCTCGTGAGTCTTTGGGTACTCCTATTTATGTGTCCACTCCTGTGGGCAATTCTGTAGTGGTGGACCAGATTTATCGGTCCTGTGTGGTTACATTCTGTGGGTTCGAGACCAGAGCGGACCTCCTGTTGCTTGATATGGTTGATTTTGAGGTCATCCTGGACATGGATTGGCTATCTCCCTATCATGCCATTCTAGATTGCCATGCCAAGACTGTTACTCTAGCCATGCTCGAGTTGCCGAAATTGGAGTGGAGAGGTTCCTCAGTTAGTGTAGCTAGTCGGGTTATTTCTTTCCTGAAGACTCGACGTATGGTCGGGAAGGGTTGTTTGGCTTATCTTGCTTATGTGGGGGACACCACCACCGAGTCTCCGACGATTGATTAAGTGCCGGTAGTTCGAGAGTTTGCTGATGTATTCCCTTTAGACCTTCCAGGCATGCCACCGGATCGTGACATTGATTTTTGCATTGACTTAGCTCCATGCACCCATCCTATCTCTATTCCCACATACCGTATGGCTCCGAAGGAATTGAAGGAATTGAAAGAACAACTTGAGGAGTTGTTGGATAAGGGGTTTATCAGACCGAGTGTGTCGCCTTGGGGTGCTCCAGTGTTATTTGTGAAGAAGAAGGATGGGACTATGCGGATGTGTATTGTCTACCGCCAGTTGAACAAGGTCACCACAAAGAACAAGTACCCGTTTCCGCGTATTGATGATTTGTTTGACTAGTTGCAGGGTTCTCGGGTGTTTTCTAAGATTAACTTGAGATCGGGGTACCATCAGTTGAAGATTCGGGACTCGGATGTTCCGAAGACTGCCTTTCGTACGAGATATGGTCATTATGAGTTTCTGGTGATGTCCTTTGTCTTGACTAATGCCCCAGCAGCATTCATGGATTTTATAAACAGGGTGTTCAGGTCTTATATTGATTCTTTTGTCATTGTCTTCATTGATGACATTCTGATTTACTCACCTAGTCTGGAAGAGCACGAGCAGCACTTGAGAGTTGTGCTCCAGATTTTTCAAGAACAAAAGTTGTACACTAAGTTCTCCAAATGTGAGTGTTGGTTTGATTATGTGGCATTCTTGAGACATGTGGTATCCGGAGAGGGCATCAAGGTGTATCCTAAGAAGATTTGGAGGCACTACTTGTATGTGGTGCCTTGTGAGGTTTATACGGACTACCGCAGCTTGCAGCACTTGTTCAAACATAGGGATCTTAATTTGAGGCAGTGTAGATGGATTGAGTTGCTGAAGGATTTTGACATTACCATTCTTTATCACCCGGGCAAGGCGAATGCATTGCAGATGACTTAAGCAGGAAGGCGGAAAGCATGGGTAACTTGGATTTCATTACAGCAGAGGAGAGACCACTAGCTTTAGACATTCAGTCTTGGCTAATCTCCTGGTGAGGTTGTACCTTTCAGAGCCCAGCCAGGTTCTTGCATGTGTGATGGCTCAGTCTTCATTATTGGGGGAGATCAAGACTCGGCAGTATGATGATCCGTAATTGGCAGTTCTCCAGGAGACAGTGTTAGAGGGTGGTTCCAAGGAGGTTTCTATTGGCGAGGATGGTGTTCTGAGACTTCAGGGTCGCTTATGTTTCCCTAATGTTGATAGCCTAAGGGGGAGGATTCTATAGGAGGCACATAGTTACAGGTATTCTATTCATCCTGGTGCTATGAAGATGTATCGTGACCAGAGGCAGCATTACTGGTGGAGGCGGATGAAGAAGGACATAGTGGAGTATGTGGCTAGATGTCTAAATTGCCAGCAGATTAAGTATGAGTACCAGAGGCCAGGAGGCCTACTTCAGCAGATGCCTATACCTGAGTGGAAATGGGAGTGCATCACTATGGACTTCGTAGTTGGGTTGCCTCGGACCTTGCGGAAGGTTGATGCGGTTTGGGTTATTGTGGAGAGGTTGACCAAGTCATCACATTTCATTCTCGTAGCTACTACTTATACTTCAGAGAGTTTGGCCCAGATCTACATTCGGGAGATAGTTCGGTTGCACGGTGTGCCTATGTCCATAATATAGATCGAGGTCCTTAGACCGACGGGCAGTCAGAGTGGACAGTTCAGATACTGGAGGACATGCTCAGGGCATATGTGATTGACTTTGGAGGACAGTGGGACCAGTTCTTTCCTTTGGCCGAGTTTGCTTATAATAACAGTTATTAGTCCAGCATCGAGATGCCTCCATTTGAGGCCTTGTGTGGTCGGCGATGACGTTCTCCCATCGGATGGTTTGAGCCTGGCGAGGCTAAGTTATATGGCACTGACCTGGTGAAGGATGCCTTGGAGAAGGTAAAGTTGATTCAGGAGAGGCTTCGCACAGCACAGTCCAGACAGAAGAGTTACGAGGATCAGAAGGTGCGGGATGTATCGTTTATTGTCGGCAAGAAGGTTCTGTTTAAAGTCTCGCTGATGAAGGGTATTATGAGGTTTGGGAAGAAGGGCAAGCTGAGCCCAAGGTTTATAGGCCCATTTGAGGTGTTGAGGCGGGTTGGGGAGGTTTCTTATGAGCTCGCTTTACCTCCCAGTTTATCAGGAGTTCATCCGGTCTTTCATGTGTCCATGCTCCGAAGGTACCACGCCAACTTCTCTCACGTGATAGACTTCAGCACCATTCAACTAGACAAGATATTGGGTTATGAGGAGGAGCCAGTTGTTATCATTGACAGGCAAGATCGCTAGTTGAGGTCAAGTGGAGGGGCCAACCAGTCGAGGAGGCGACTTGGGAATCCGAGGAGGACATACGGAGCAGATATCCACACTTATTTAGCACTCCAGGTATGATTCTAGACCCGTTCGAGGACGAACGTTTGGTTAAGAGGTGGAGAATGTAACGACCCGATCGGTCGTTTTGTGTTCTAGGACCCCGTGCCCCTAACTGAGACTTCCCGTATTTGCTTTTACTGATTTATGACTTGCGGGGACGGGTGGTTCGAGGTTTGGAGGAGTTTGGGGTGGTATAGGAACACTTAGTTCCTTAAGGCTGGCCTTAAAGGCCAAGTTTGACTTCGGTCAGCTTTATCAAACGACCTCGGAATCGAGATTTGAAAGTTCCAGTAAGTTCGTATGATGATTTTAGACTTGGGCATATGTTCGGAACTGGTTTTGGATCACCCGGGAGCGTTTCGGCGCCAAATAGTGAAATATGATTCCTTAAGTTCAAAATTGAGGTTTGGAACGTGTTTTTATGCTATCAAGGTCCGAACGGAATTTCGAGACCAGTAATAGTTTCGTCATTTCATTTATGACTTGCTCGAGTAATTTGGTGTCATTCCGAGTAGTATAGGTATATTTCGGCATGTTGAAAGTGAATTCAAGAACTTGAAGTTCAAAGTTTTATTCAATTTGGTTTTGGGGTATAATTCTTAGATTTAGTGTTGTTTTGGATGTTCCGAAGGCTCGAGCGAGTCCGTATTATGATTTAGAACTTGTTGGTATATTTGTAAGGGGCTTCGGGTGGGCCCGGATACCATTCGGACATCACGCGAGGCAAACCAAGCTCTAAAAGAGCTGCTGGTGCATCAGGTCTGGTGCGACCACACCTGCGAAGGACCAGCCGCAGGTGCGAGACCGCAGGAGCGGTCGAAGCCTCGCAGGTACGGCCTTAGAGGGCTGCCCAATTTTTGCAGGAGCGGGCCTTTTCCCGCAGAAGCGGAACCGCAGGTGCGTGCTTCGTTCCGCAGGTGCGACCCCTGGCCTTCTCCTCCTCTTCTGCAGGTGCGGGCACTAGCTCGCAGATGCGAGACCGCAGGTGCGGTCGTCGAGCCGCAGGTGCGAAAGTCCTGGAGGCAGTGAAGTTGTTTTAAGTGCGGGAATTAGATATTTTAGGCCATTTTCTTCATACTTGGACGATTTGGGGAGCTTTCAAAGGGGAGATTCGGCCTAGCATCGTGAGGCAAGTTAATTCCTACTTAAAAGTGAGATTTATACTTGAGTTTTGGGTAGATTAACACACAAAAATTGTGGAAATCATGGGTTTAGAGTAAAACTTAGGGTTTTGGGAAAAATAAGATTTACACAAGAAATTTATTATGGAATCATGCAAAAACTATATAATATTGATCCTTAGGTTATGGGTGACTATTTCCCTTAAAATTTTTCGGAATCCAAACATGTGGGCCCAGGGGTACATTTTAGGATTTTGCAAACTAGGTTGAGATAATTATATAAATAGGGGAATTGTGGACTTTTGAGCATAGATTGATTTATTTATATAATATTTGGCTAGTTTCGGGTGCTTGGGCGACGAATTTGGAGATTTGGGCGCATTCTTGACCTGGGAAGTAGGCTTGAAACGAGGTAAGTCTCCTTTCTAACCTTGTAAGAGGGAATTGTCCCCGTAGGTGAATATAACGAATTATATGCTATTATTTGTGGGGGCTACGCACGCACGAAGTGACGAGAGTTTGTGCGCTACTACTATGTTATGTCGGGTAGTTTAGGATTCACAAGCATGCTTTATGTGTCGCATTTATAATCTTAACGATAATTTAGGTTGCCAAATATCATTGAATTATTAAGTGAACATCTAGAAGGTTACATCTCACAATTTAGATTATTGGTCCTTCTTTGTAAGAATATTATGTATTAAGTTCCTGATTTCTCTGTTAATTATGTGTATATATACGGGCACCCGCATCGCATGTATGATTCGCGAGCGGGGTAGCCGTACTATTATGTTGACCGCGTCACATGTTCGATTCGTGAGCGGTGTAATAGATGCATCTATGGTTCGATTCGTTCGACCCTTCGGCGGTGCACATTTATTATCGCGTCGTATCAGCCGTACGTTCACGGCATGTTATGTGTTGGTTAACTGTTTTGTGTTTCTGTGGTTATTTACCTGTTGAATATCCTGGAAGAATGAAATTTGTAATCTGTACGATAGAGGACTTGACATGTAAAGGTAATTGTAAGGAAATTTGATGCTCCTGTCTTCATCATGTATTTATAAATGCCATTCTTGCTTAGCCTTATATTTAAAACATATTATTTTAGCCCCAGTAATTGTCACGTCGACCTCTCGTTACTACTTCTTCGAGATTAGGTGGGATACTTACTGGTTACATATTGTTTATGTACTCATGTTACGCTTTGTACTTAACTATACAGGTGCTGAGGCAGGTGCATCTGGGTATCAGTCTGGAGCTTGTTCCTGATTTATACCTGGTCGAGGCTTCACGGTGAGCTGCTTCTCCTGACGACTTCTAGCAGCACTTTGGAGCTTTTCTTTTTTTCTGTCTATATTTTTCTCAGACAGTAGGACATACTTTTATTCCTTTCGATATTACTCTACAAGATGCATGTAGACTTGTGACACTAGTTCCTGACACACACATTAGTAGACCATTCTTTTGGGATGTATTTATTAAATTATGACTCTTTTTGGTTATTCAGCTTAAAATTTCCTAAGTTATATGTTATTACCGAATGTCATAAATTTACTCTAATTAAATGTTGGGAAATGTTTTGGAAAAATGAATGAAACTCACCAGTAGATAAATGTTGGCTTGCCTGACAATGTTGTTGGGCGCCATCGCGACCTGAGTTAGGATTTGGGTCGTGACAGATGATTTGGTTCCTCCTGAACACTTGGTTATCAATCCCAATGATAATGGTAGTGCATTTAATAAGAGAATTATTTCCATCATTAGATTAAAATGCAATTTGTGCAAATCGCATGATAGAAATAAAAAGATATCTTAGCTAGCAGAAATGAATATATTGATCAACTAAATAAAACATTGATTGCAAAATTTTATAGTAAAAATAAAATATTTTTCTGCTTTTGACTCAGTTGAAAATAATACCAATAATTACTACCAAAAAGCATACTTAAATACTTTAATACCAAATGACCTTCTACCATGCATGTTTGTTATCAAGTTTATTATTTCTTACGTTTGTTAGTGTCAACATATATACAATAGACTAAGTTAAAATTGATCTTTAATTGTATTTAGGTTAATTTTGAAGAAAAATATGCATATCATGCTACTGAAAACTTAGATATATCGAATAGCTTATGTAATAGGACGCAAATGGTATATTAAAGTTTTGACAATAACGTCATACATGCAATAATTATGATACTGGTTCATGTACTTCTACGTATATTCTTATCCCTGAATTCAACTTTCATCTTCTGAAACAAAATAATATCCTTTTAAATTTGTGAGAAAGTAATTTTTAGTATGTTTATGTCTTACAAATATAATAAATAAAGCACAAGGACAAATGATGAGCTTATGGCGTATGTAAAATTCTAACTCGTACTTTGTCAAATAATAGTCAAGAAAGACGTCGAACCCACAGAGATTGGTTTATCTATTCTACAGACGTTTCTTGTTTTAATTACTATTTGAGAAAATCAGAAATAGTTGAGTTGTAAGTTAACTAACTAAAAATATATGAATAGAGCAATAGAAAATATTTTATTTTTCACAAATATAATTAAAAGGTGTTGGGATCTTGACTTCACTTAATATTTTTATTATATCATCGAATTATTATTTCTCAATTTCTATTTCTCAAAAATATATAAATGCCTCTCATGATTACAAATATATATTATTACTCAAGTTGAATAATTAATTGCACTTCTCTCGCTTATACAAATTAATCTTCAAAATAGTAATACTAAAGAACCAGAAATATATGATTGAACTAAAACATGCTCTTATTAGTAAGTCTCTTTCGGTTACCCTACTTGTTATAACTGATTTTTACACTATTCGCATCTCCCGATTACAAATAAATGTAAAATTAATTATAACATAAAAGAGATAGATGTTACTGAATAAATATTAACATATATAAATACTACACTTAACTATATTATTTCTTCCGCCTCTCTCGATTACAGAAATAATAAACAGTTAATATGTAGTACAAGATAGATAGATGTTAATAAATTAAATAACGTCTAACTATAAAAGCAGATAAAAGTTAAATAAATTTAGCTCAAGCATGTGAATTTGAGGAATAATATCTACTATTATATAGAAATATTAAGATCCATCTTTCTCCCAACACAAGGAAAGTTATTCCATACTGGAATTAGTACTAACAATGGAAATATTCTTGTTCATTAAATAAGACAATAGAAAGAAATATTCGAGAAGAATAATTTCCCCTATTTAATTAAAAGCAAGAACTAGAGTAATTTTCTACAATGGAATTTATTTAGAAACAACAACTAAACTACTATTGTGATTTAAAAGAAAAGATAACTTGATACTAGTGAAAGAAATAAAACAGAGAAGCTTATTAAGAATTTGGATTCATACTTCTAGCTCTAAGCTTTCTCTTTACTGTGATGCTTTTCTGATCGGGCAACATCTTCTTATATAAGAAAATTTCATGATGACTTCTCGATTTGGTGCTAGATTTTCATGGCAAATCTAGATTTTGCATTGGCGGATATGAGAATTCGAATTCTCGATTTGGTGTTAGATTTCCATGGCAAATCTAGATTTTGAATTTGCAGAGATGAGAATTCTTCATTCTAAGTTTAGATTTCATCGATTTCATCATGGAAAATCGAGACTTGGTGCATTTTCACGCCAGTAATGAATCATAGCTTGATCTTACACTTCTTTGTTGTATTTTTCTTCAATATTTGTTTTTCTTTTTTCATGTTGCACACAACAATTCTTCTATAATTATTCCTGCAAACTAAAGTTAAGAATATGGAGGAAACATGATAATTTGTATGTTTTTATGAGAGAAATTATGTGGTTAACATCTGTTAAATTGTACTTATCAAAAAACAACCTAAATATTGGATTATATTTATCGCAATATGTTTTCTTGCATGAACAATTGTATGTTGCACTTTGAAGAGGGGTATCAAGATCGAAAATAAGAGTTTTGGTTAAGGCAGAGCAACCAAAGCATTAGGAGGAAACATACACAAAAAAAGTTGTCCACAAAGAAGTGTTCGTTATACCGTCACATTAAATACTTTTAAACTACATTACATAGTTATCTAACTAACATCACAAAATTGATCATTTATGTTAGTTTTGATTATGTTGTTTTATCTTAAATTCATGTATTATGCTAATGTAATAATATTTTTTGGCATTTAAATGATTGTTGTACTATTATACATAAAATTTCTCTCATTAATTAAATTTATTGTTTCTCATATAAATAAATGTTTAAATCATCACAACAAAAAACTTAAGATATTTAGTGGATATTTTAAATAATCAGTGAGATCATAACAAAATATTTAAGATATTTAATGGATATTTTGAATACAAATACAAGGACTGAACAAAAATTATTGTTCACGTCGACCATAGCTTATGAGCTAGGATTCAGATTGTCTTACAAAAGTACTATGCATAAGATTTCATTTTATGACGATATAATTGTGCTCGAAATTATCTTCAATTAATTAACTATTCGTATTTTAGGAATACGAATTTTAGGAAATTCATATTTGAGTAATTTTGTAACGACCCGGTCAGTCGTTACGTAGAACCTGCATTATAATTACTATTATTGACTTGTCATAGGTTGGTTATACTGTTATTGATGTGTTAGAGTTCGTAGGCTTAAAATCGGAATGGTTGTAGTGAGAGTTAGTCGCTTAGTCTTTAAAAATAGCCTTAAAGTTGGAAAAGTCAACTGAGAGTTGACTTATTGGTAAACGACCTGGGAATGTGAATTTTATGGCTCGGATAGCTTCGTTAGGTGATTTGGGACTTAGGAGTGTGTTCGGAAAATTTTTGTGATGTTCGGTGTAGAATTAGGCTTGAATTGGCGAAAGTTAATTTTTGGCAATTTCCGATCGACAGTGGAAAATAGGCTATCGGGGTCGGAATTGAATCCGGAAGTTGGAACAGGTTCGTAATGTCATATTGGATATGTGTACAAAATTTCAGGTAAATCGGATGCGCTTTGGATAGTTTTGGCATCGTTGGTAGAATTTAAAATTTTCAAAGTTCATAGGCTTGGATTCGATATGATTTAGTGTTTTGCGTTGTTTTTGGTGATTCGAAGGCTTAACTAAGTTGGTGTGGTGTTATGGGATGTGTTGGTATGTTTTGGTTGAGGACTCGAGGGTCTCGGGTTAGTTTCGGGCCATTTCTAGGCCATTTCTACTTGCTGGTTTTTGGCTTAAGGGGTGTACAGTACGATAGCATTGATTTGGATTCGTTAGCACAGAGAAAATTTGGAAAAATCTAGTTGTGTTGTGCGATCGCACAAGGCTTCCCGCGATCGTACAGAGTAAAATTTCTGCTGCACTGTCCCGAATTTGGAAGCTTATAACTCACAACCTATAAGGAATTTGAAGATGATCCAAAAATGAAAGTTGTAGATCTTGATGTCTAGTTTTCAGAAAATTAAGCCAATTGTAAGTTGGGGTTTTGTTCCAAACATTATGGCTATTATACTAGAGTCTATCCGGAAGAGTTGGTGAAGGCTGTTGGAAGATTTATTCTATGCGATCGCATAGAGGAGGCCGCGATTGCATAGGGTTAAATTAGGGCTGGTAAATTTTTTTCATCGCGAACGCACATATGGAGCCGCGATCACACAGTGTGTATACCTGGGAAATATAAAGTTAAACCCTCCGCGATCATAACCTATTTTTACACCATTTTTTAACGGGAAAAGAGCTTTGGGGCGATTTTGAAGAGGGAAAATCAGTGTTCATCATAGAGATAAGTATTTTGGACCTTAAAACTCGATTAAAGATGATTAAGGAACATAATCTCGGTGTTTAATTCATGAAAATTATTAGAAAAAGATGGGGTTAGAGCTTGAGATTATGAGACCTTTAGGAGTCGATTTGAGGGGTCAAATGAACTCCGATTTTAGCGTTCTTTATATGTACGGACCCGTGAGATGACAAAGAAAATTTTGGTATAAAATTTCTGAATTCCGAGACACGGGTCCGGGGGTCGGGTTTTGACTAATTTCGGGTTTTGAGCTAAATTTGGTAACTTTCAATTGGAATTCATTCCTTAAGCATAATTTGATGATAAAAATCTGAACTTGGTAGATTTGGAGCACTCGGGAGTTGATTCGAGAGGCAAGTGTATTGCAGAATAGTTCCCAGGCTAGTTTGAGGTAAGTAATGTCTTTAAATCCTTTCCTGAGGGTATGAAACCCCGAACTATGCACCCTTTCACGGGTTTTGGAATGCAAAGATTGGAACTTTGGAAATATATTCCCTATTTAGGCAACTATTGAATTGCGAAACAGATTTTTAAGCCTATGCTTAATATTATTGATATATTTTTATATGATTTGGGATGTAAGCCATGTTTGGGGCCTAGTGCCGATCTGTTTACCCCTTGGGGGCTGTTTTTACTATTTTTCCTCACTTGATATGTTATGATTTTCACTCAGTCTTTTCTTGATAATTGTTTTGACACTCTGAGCATTTTGATACTATTTCTTGAAAATGAAACACTATTTTTGGTCGAGAACTCGGTATACTTATGTCCTGAAGGGCAAGTTGAGAGTGTTTGGTTGAGTGAGGCTGCGAGCCTATATTGCGAGGATGTTATGATATGAGTGAGGTTGTGGGACTATATTGTGAGTGATTTATGCCATGATGTGGCTTGTTATAACGTTGGGCTGTAGGAACCATTCTGGAGTCTGTACACACCCCCAGTGAACGCAGGTACCTACTGAGTGATGTTGCCCGCGAGGCTGATACTGAGTGATTGTGAGGATGCCTGATAGGCTGATACTGAGTGATTGTGAGGATGCCTGATAGGCTGATACTGAGTGATGGTGAGAATGCCTGATGGGCAATTGTTACTAGAAATGATTTTGGCCCGAGGGGCAGATTTATGAAAATTTTACTGAGTTTTTGACTACGATTCACTTTGTTTTTCAAACTGATTTTTACTGAGAATTTTACTGAAATATATTTATATTATACTTGTTTCAAAAGGATTTCTGGAAATTGGTTTTCGAACTTATGTATTTGATAAATACTTTATGGTGACTTGGTGTTTTACAGTTTTTGTGAATTGGTGTATCCGTGTTGTGTGTTTCGTATTTCTCAGACTGTGATTTATTTTCATTACTACTGAGTTGGCGTACTCATCATTACTCCTTGTGCCTCTGTGCATAGATCCGGTGCCGGTTCGGAGCAGTAGCTGTCTCTGTTCGTTAGCAGCAGTTTTACGGGATTTTGAGGTAGCTGTCCAGCGTCCACGGCTTCTCCATTTCCCTTCCTTATTTAGTTTTAGCATTTCATTCCTAGACTTTATTTAAGACATTAGTAGAGTTAGTTTTATTTCGTAGATGCTCGTGACCATGTTGACTCCGGTCTTGGAAAGTTTTATTTAGAGTCTTTTAGACTATTATTAGGGCGCTAAGACCTAAAGAAATGATTTTATGCCATGTTTGCTGTTTATTTTTTAATTGTGAATTATTATAATGGAACAAATGCGTAGTAAGGTGATGGTTGGCTATCCTAGTTCCACGATAGGCGCCATCACGACCTGTTAGGATTGGGGTCGTGATAAGTTGGTATCAGAGCACTAGGTTACATAGGACTCAACGGTCATGAGCAGGTTCAGTAGAGTCTTGCAGATCGGTACAAAGACGTCTGTACTTATCTTCGAGAGGCTGCAGAACTCTTAGGAAACATCTCTATATTTCTTGAACTCTTTCGTGCTAATCTACTGATTCTTGAAATCTAAACTTACGTTTTTTCATTCTCTCACAGATGGTGAGGACACGCAATACCGATCAAGGTGACCAGACACCAGCCAGGCCCACAAGGGGTCGGGGTCATGGTAGAGGTAGGGGATCAGCTCGCACAGCAGCCGGGACAGTACCACAGGATCCCCCTATCGTTCAGAATCAGGTTCCCGCCGATGGTTCTCCAGTGGGACAGGCTCAGGCACCGGCAGTGCCTATGGTTATTCCGGGTCTTCAGGAGACCCTGGCTCAGATTTTGATGATGTGTACCAGTTTGACTCAGGAAGTCGCTACGTCTACTACTGCCAGTGCAGCTCAGGCCGGGGGAGGCGTTCAGACTCCAGCTGCCCGGACACCTGAGTAGGCTGTACAGGGTATTCAGGCACCGGGGGTAGTCCCAGCCCAGCCGGTTTCCCCAGTTCGAGACTATATGGTTCCTGCTATGCCTGAAGATGAGCAGCGCAGGCTGTAGAGGTTCAGCAGACTTCAGCCTCCGAAATTCAGCGGTACAGAGGGTGAGGATGCCCAAGGGTTTCTAGATAAGTGCCAGAGGATACTATGTACTGCGGGTATTTTGGAGACCAACAGGGTCTCATTTGCTACATTTCAGCTTTCTGGTGCTGCTTTCACTTGGTGGGAGGCATTTGAGAGGCGTAGGCTGGTTGGTTCAACACCACTCACCTGGCAGCAGTTCTCCACACTCTTTTTGGAGAAGTATGTTCCTCGATCCCACAGAGAGGAGCAGCGCAGACAGTTTGAGCAGTTGCGCCAGGGAGAGTTGTCAGTTACTCAATACGAGATGAGGTTTTCCGAGTTGGCTATGCATGCTTCTGAGATTGTCCCTACTGACAGGGAGCATATCAAGAGGTTTGTAGATTGTCTCACGTATCAGCTTCGGAATTTGATGACCAGGGAGAAAGTGTATGGAGATACATTTGAGCAGGTAGTTGACATTGCTCGGGACATTGAGTCGGTTCGTAGGCAGGAGCGTGAGGAGAGGAGGCCAAAAAGCCTCGGAGATCAGGTAGCTTCAATGGTGCCCCTTCCAGAGGGCAGTTTCAGCACAGCAGAGGTCGTCTATTTAGACTTCTATAGCCAGTTCTCCCAGCTTACAGTGGTGTATCTTCTGGGCAGGTCCTCGCAGTTCTTATCAGGGACGTTCATCTTTTAGTGCCCTTCCAGTTCAGAGTTCTTCCAGGGCATCATCTTATCAGGTTTCTTCTATGCATGGTTCGTTTGGTGGTTATCATGGTGGCAGGGGTTCTCGTCAGTTTTCATCTCTAGCTCCAGGTGATTGTTATGAGTGTGGAGAGTTCGGTCATGAGTGGAGGCAGTGTCCCCATCGTCCTAGTAGTTCATCTCAACAGAGGGTTCATCCCTCGGCTTTAGCCCCAGTCACTTCACCACCTACCCAGGCAGCTAGGGGTGGTGGTCATGAAGCTAGAGGCCGCCCTAGAGGGGGAGGTCGAGCAGGTGGAGGCCAGTCACGTATCTATGCACTTCTGGCTAGGCCTGATGCTATGGCCTCAGATGCGGTGATTACAAGTACTATTTCAGTTTGTCACACTGATGCTTTGGATTTATTTGACCCTGGTTCCACGTACTCGTATGTTTCATCTTATTTTGCCCACTTTCAGAATATGCCTCGTGAGTCTTTAGTTACGTATGTTCATGTTTCGACTCCGGTGGGCGATACTATTATTGTGGACCGTGTGTATCAGTCATGTATTATATCTATTGGGGGTTTGGAGACCCGAGTGGACTTGATGTTACTCAGTGTGGTTGATTTTGATGTAATTCTGGGCATGGATTAGTTATTACCATGTCATGATATCCTTGATTGTCACGCGAAGACCGTGACCCTAGCTATGTCCGAAATTCCGAGAGTTGAGTGGAGAGGGTCTATAGAGCATGTGCCTAGTAAAGTGATTTCTTATTCTCAGCGTATGGTTGAGAAAGGGTGCGAGTCTTATCTTGCTTTTGTGAGGGATGTTAGTAGTGAGACTCCTTCTGTTGATCCTGTTCCTGTAGTCCGAGATTTTCCGGACGTATTTCATGCAGACCTGCCAGGCATGCCACCTGACAGGGATATTGATTTTGGTATCGACTTGGTGCCAAACACGCAACCTATCTCTATTCCACCTTACCGTATGGCACCAACGGAGTTGAAAGAACTGAAGGAGCAGCTTCAGGATCTCTTAGATAAGGGGTTCATTCGGCCTAGTGTATCACCTTGGGGTGCACCGGTGTTGTTTGTGAAAAAGAAAGATGGCTCCATGCGTATGTGTATTGATTACAGGCATCTGAATAAGGTTACGGTGAAGACCCGGTATCCTTTGCCTCGTATTGATGACTTATTTGCTAAGGTGTTCTCCAAGATTGACTTAAGGTGTGGGTATCATCAGCTGAAGATTCGGGATTCTGACATTCCGAAGACTGCTTTCAGGACCAGATATGGTCATTATGAATTCCTGATTATGTCATTTGGGCTGACCAATTCCCCAGTCGCGTTCATGAAATTGATGAACAACGTGTTTCAACCTTACCTTGATTCGTTCGTCATTGTATTCATTGATGACATCCTGGTTTATTCCCGTAGCCAGGAAGAGCATGCTCAGCATTTTAGAGTTGTGTTATAGAGATTGAGGGAGAAGAAGCTTTATGCAAAATTCTCCAAGTGTGAGTTTTGGCTTGGTTCAGTTGCTTTCTTGGGGCACTTTGTGTCTAGTGAGGGTATTCAAGTTGATCCAAAGAAGATTGAGGCGGTGCAGAGTTGGCCCAGACCGTCCTCAGCTACTGAGATTAGGATTTTCCTAGGGTTGGGGGGATATTACCGTCGTTTTCTGGAGGGATTCTCTTCTATTGCTTCGCCTTTGACTAGATTGACCCAGAAGGGTGCTCCATTCAGATGGTCCGACGAGTGTGAGGAGATCTTTCAGAAGCTCAAGTCAGCATTGACCATAACTCCGGTTCTAGTTTTTCCTACTGGTTCGGGTTCTTACACAGTCTATTGTGTTGCTTCTAGAGTTGGTTTGGGAGCGGAATTGATACAGGACAGTAGGGTGATTGCCTACGTGTATAGACAGTTGAAGGTGCACGAGAAGAACTATCCAGTGCACGATCTTGAGTTAGTTGCCATTGTTCATGCCTTAAAGATTTGGCGGCATTACTTGTATGAGGTACAGTGTGAGATTTTCACTGACACTCGTAGCTTGCAGTATCTGCTGAGGCAGAAGGAATTGAATTTGCGTCAGAGGAGATGGTTAGAGCTTTTCAAGGATTATGATCTTACTATTTTGTATCATCCGGGGAGGGCCAATGTGGTGGCCGATGCCTTGATTCACAGAGCCGAGAGTTTAGGGAGTCTAGATTACCTTTCAGTAGTAGAGCGACCTTTAGCACTTGATGTTCAGGCTTTAGCGGGTCAGTTGGTGAGGTTGGATTTGTCAGAACCTCCGCGGGTATTAGCTAGCATGGCTTCCCGGTCTTCTCTCTATGATCATATTAGAGCTCGCCAATATGATGACCGACACTTGTTAGTTCTTCAGGATAGAGTTCGTCGGGGTGATACCATAGATGTGACTATTGGTGATGACGGAGTTATGAGGATGCAGGGCCGTATTTGTGTGCCCAATGTGGAGGGTATTCAAGAGTTGATATTACCAGAGGCTCACAGCTCGCGGTATTCTGTTCATCCGGGTGCCACGAAGATGTATCAGGATCTGAGACAGCAGTATTGGTGGAGGCGCATGAAGAGATATTGTTGAGTACGTAGCACGGTTCTCAACTGCCAGCAGGTCAAGTATGAGCACCAGAGACCAGGTGGGTTACTTCAGTGGTTACATATTCCGGAATGGAAGTGGGAGCGGATTACTATGGACTTTGTAGTTGGGCTTCCACAGAATTCGAAGGGTTGTGATGCTATTTGGGTCATTGTGGATAGATTGACCAAGTCCGCGCATTTCATTCCTGTCAGTACTAGTTATACTTCAGAGCGGTTAGCTGGTATTTACATTAAGGAGATTGTCCGGTTGCATGGAGTTCCGGTTTCTATCATTTCTGACAGAGGTACACAGTTCACATCTCAGTTTTGGAGGGCTGTACAGAGAGGTATGGGTACTGATGTAGAGTTGAGCACTGAATTTCACCCTCAGACCGACGGGCAGTCGGAACGGACTATTCAGATTTTGGAGGATATGTTATGGGATTGTGTGATTGATTTTGGTGGTTCATGGGATCAGTTTCTGCCACTAGCAGAGTTTGCATATAATAACAGCTACCAGTCCAGTATTCAGATGGCCCCGTATGAGGCTTTATATGGTAGGAGGTGTAGATCTCCGGTTGGTTGGTTCGAGCCTGGTGAGGCTAAGTTATTGGGCACAGATTTGATTCAGGATGCGTTGGAGAAAGTGAAGTTGATTCAGGAGCGACTTCGCATGGCGCAGTCTAGGCAGAAGAGTTATGCGGGATGTGTCTTTTATGGAAGGTGATAAGGTACTGCTGAAAGTATCACCCATGAAGGGTGTTATGAGGTTCAGAAAGAGAGGAAAGTTGAGTCCACGGTTTATTGGTCCTTTTGAGGTACTTCAGAAGGTTGGAGAGGTGGCTTATAGACTTGCCTTGCCACCCAGCCTATCGAGTGTTCATCCGGTATTTCATGTGTCGATGCTCAGGAAATATGTTGGTGACCCGTCTCATGTGTTAGACTTCAGCACAGTTCAGCTCGAGGGTGATATGTCGTATAAGGTTGAGCCAATAGCTATTTTAGCTCGCGAGGTCAGGAAGTTGAGGTCTAAGGATATAGCATCAGTAAAGATGTAGTGGAGAGGTCAACCGGTGGAGGAGGCTACTTGGGAGACCGAGCGGGAGATGCAGAGCAAATATCCACACTTGTTTGAGACTCCGAATATGTTTCTAGACTCGTTCGAGGACGAACGTTTGTTTAAGAGGGGAAGAATGTTACGACCCGGTGAGTCGTTACATAGAACCTGCATTATAATTACTATTATTGACTTGTCATAGGTTGGTTATACTGTTATTGATGTGTTAGAGTTGGTAGGCTTGAAATCGAAATGGTTGTAGTGAGAGTTTAGTCGCTTAGTCATTAAAAATAGCATTAAAGTTCGAAAAGTCAACTGAGAGTTGACTTAATGGTAAACATCCTCAGAATGCGGATTTTATGGCTCGGATAGCTTCGTTAGGTGATTTGGGACTTAGGAGTGTGTTCTGAATATTTTTGTGATGTCCAGTGTAAAATTAGGCTTGAATTGGCGAAAGTTAGTTTTTGGTAATTTCTGGTCAGCGGTGGAAAATAGGCTATCGGGGTCGGAATGGAATTCCGGAAGTTGGAACAGGTTTGTAATGTCATTTTGGATATGTATGCAAAATTTCAGGTCAATCGGATGCGTTTTGGATAGTTTCGGCATTGTTGGTGGAATTTAGAAATTTCAAAGTTCATAGGCTTGAATTCGATGTGATTTAATGTTTTTGCGTTGTTTTTGGTGATTCGAAGGCTCGACTAAGTTTGTGTGATGTTATGGTATGTTTTGGTTGAGGTCTCGAGGGTCTCGGGTGAGTTTCGGGTGGTTTCGGGCCATTTCTAGGCCATTTCTACTTGCTGGTTTTTGGCTTCAAGGGTGTACAGTGCGATAGCATTGATTTGGATGCGTTAGCACAGAGAAAATTTGGAAAAATCTAGTTGTGCTGTGCGATCGAACAAGGCTTCCCGCGATCGCACAGAGTAAAATTTCTGCTGCACTGTCCCGACTTTGGAAGCTAATAACTCACAATCTATAAGAAATTTGAAGATGATCCAAAAATAAAATTTGTAGCTCTTGGTGTCTAGTTTTTAGAAAGTTAAGTTAATTATAATTTGGAATTTTTTACAAAAAGTTATGACCATTATACTATAGGCTATCCGGAAGAGTTGCAGAAGACTGTTGGAAAATTTGTTCTATGTGATCGCATAGAGGAGGCCGCGATCGCATAGGGTTAATTAAGGGCTGGTAAATTTTTTTCACCGCGAATGCACAAATGGAGCCGCGATCGCACAGTGTGTATACCTGGGAAATATAAAATTAAACCCTCTGCAACCATAACCTATTTTTACACCATTTTTGAACGGGAAAAGAACTTTGGGGCGATTTTGAAGAGGGAAAATCAGTGTTCTTCATAGAGGTAAGTATTTTGGACCTTAAAACTAGATTATAGGTGATTAAGGAACATAATCTCGATGTTTAATTCATGAAAAACAGTAGAAAAAGATGGAGTTAGGGCTTGAGATTATGAGACCTTTAGGGGTCGATTTGAGGGGTCAAACGAACTCCGATTTTAGCGTTCTTTATATGTACGGACTCGCGAGATGACGAAGAAAATTTTGGTATAAAAATTTCTGAATTCCAAGACGCGGGCCTGGGGGTCGGGTTTAGACTAATTTTGGGTTTTGAGCTAAATTTGGTACCTTTCAATTGGAATTCATTCCTTAAGCATAATTTGATGATAAAAATCTGCACTTGGTAGATTTGGAGCACTCGGGAGTTGATTCGAGAGGCAAGCGTATTGCGGAATAGTTCCCGGGCTAGTTTGAGGTAAGTAATGTCTTTAAATCTTGTCCTGAGAGTATGAAACCCCGTACTATGCACCCTTTCACGGGTTTTGAAATGCAAAGATTGGAACTTTGGAAATATATTCCCTATTTAGGCAACTATTGAGTTGCGAAATCAATTTTTAAGCTTCTTCTTAATAGTATTGATATATTTTGATATGATTTGAGCTGTAAGCCATGTTTGGAGCCTAGTGCCGATCTGTTTACCCCTTGGGGGCTGTTTTTACTATTTTTCCTCACTTGATATGTTATGATTTTCACTCAGTCTTTTCTTGATAATTGTTTTGACATTCAGAGCATTTTGATACTATTTTTTGAAAATGAAACACTGTTTTGGGTCGAGAACCCGGTATACTTATGGCCTGAAGGGCAAGTTGAGAGTGTTTGACTGAGTGAGGCTGCGGGCCTGTATTGCGAGGATGTTATGATATGAGTGAGGCTGCGGGCCTATATTGTGAGTGATTTATGCCATGATGTGGCTTGTTATAGCGCTTGGGCTGTAGGAGCCCCTCCGAAGTCTGTACACACCCCCAGTGAGCGCAGGTACCTACTGAGTGATGTTGCACGCGGGGCTGATACTGAGTGATTGTGAGGATGCCTGATGGGCTGATACTGAGTGATGGTGAGAATGCCTGATGGGCAATTGTTACGAGAAATGATTTTGGCCCGAGAGGCAGATTTATGAAAATTTTACTGAGTTTTTGACTACGATTCACTTCGTTTTTCAAACTGATTTTTACTGAGAATTTTACTGAAATATATTGATATTATACTTGTTTCAAAAGGATTTCTAGAAATTGGTTTTCGAACCTATGTATTTGATGAATACTTTATGGTGACTTGGTATTTTACTGTTTTTGTGAATTGGTGTATTCGTGTTGTGTGTTTGGTATTTCTCAGACTGTGATTTATTTTTATTACTACTGGGTTGGCGTACTCATCATTACTCTCTGTGCCTCTGTGCACAGATCCAGGTGTCGGTTCGGAGCAGTAGCTGTCTTTGTTCGTTAGCAGCAGTTTTACGGGATTTCGAGGTAGCTGTGCAGCGTCCACAGCTTCTCCATTTCCCTTCCTTATTTAGTTTTAGCATTTCATTCCTAGACTTTATTTAAGACATTAGTAGAGTTAGTTTTATTTCGTAGTTTCTCGTGTCATGTTGACTCCAGTCTTGGGAAGTTTTATTTAGAGTTGTTTAGACTATTATTGAGGCGCTAAGACCTAAAGAAATGATTTTATACTATGTTTGCTGTTTATTTTTGAATTGTGAATTATTATAATGGAACAAATGCGTAGTAAGGTGATGGTTGGCTAGCCTAATTCCACGATAGGCGCTATCACAACCTGTTAGGATTTGGGATCGTGACACCTTTGCATGTTAACCACGAGTTACATGAGTTTTTGGAGATTCGTGATACAAAGGATGATAACAACGAACATTGTGAAACATATTCTGTAATCTGTGACAGAAAGTGAAAGGAGAAGTTGTGACTAATCCTAATCGAGGTTAGATTCAATGTTTAATTTGCATGGTCACGTAGTTCATTCCTTTGACAAATATGGAAAGTTCCTAAATTCTATTTCTCAATTCTTTAACCTTTTTAATTAATTAAACGAAGTAGAGAATGTTATAATGCAAATTAATAAGTGCCAGATCATAAAGGTCTGTGTAATTTACTTTTTTCCTAATCAAGGCCTAAGCACATGTGTAACACATATATTAGGTAAGAATGTGAATACAGAAACCAAAATCGGAGTTGCACGTTGAAGAATTGTGATTTTGATATATATATATATATATATATATATATATATAAAAGATGGTTAAACTTCCTAGATACAATTTCTATATACAATATAGAATTTGAACATATAAAAGGAAAAGACAATAATCTAACAGACCAACTAAGTAGGCTAACAAATAGACAATAATCTAACAGACCAACTAAGTAGGCTAACAAATAACCCTACTTTATTTTCTACAGCATGAGGCCAACAAAGATTTCAGACAAGGGCAAGGGTATCCAGACAATCAGTACAGACTTATACAAACAGACAGTATTGGGTAATGTACAATTTAGACCTCACAATTTAGTAAATAATATTTTAGAAAGAATGCATTTTGGAAAATACAATCTTATTGCATACCCTTCATCTAATCTGACTTTTAGACATTTGCCAGACCACTCTATAGACAGACAACAAAAGTGTTTGATGGACAACATATGGATTTCACATAACAAGCAAGACACAAAACATCTCATTGCATCTTTAAATGCTCTGGGACAGTATTTTACAGATAAAAATAGAGACAAAAAGTTTAAATTTTATGTAGTTATACACGGAAAAACAAATGAAATTTTCCACACTTGGATTGAGGTAATAGACTCGATCAAAGATGTAGAAAACCCACTTTTTAAAGGATTCAATGATTTTACAGAAGCTTTAGACTATGCCAGAGAAATTTTAGGACCAAACTATTATATTTCACCATCCCTTAGACAAAACCCAGAAAAAATACCACAATACAATATACAAAAAGATATAGACAAGATCATATTCAGCGACCGCTGCCACTCCATGACTGAAGCCTTCAAAAGACTAAATCAAAAGAATGAAGGACTGGTCCAAGAAAATACAAATCTTGAAAAAAGAATGGAGATTCTGAAGAAACAGCTAAGACAGACAGAGCACGAACTAGCTCAAGCCAAGGGTTTTCCATCCCAACAAAAAATGGATGAGATGGGTGTACATTCCCCTCTGAATGTTAAGAAATCTACTGTATCAGATAGAGATACAGCTAGTCCGGTTCAAACGGTAGCCAGTAAAGACTCATCAAATCCGTTGACAGCTGTCACTTTGCTAAAAAGTGAAGATGAAGGAACTTCATCACAGACTAAAAAAAAATTACCAAAGACGCTAAGACAAAAAAAAAAGAAGAAATCAGTAGCAAAAAGGAGGGAAATACAATAAATAGTACAGTAGACATTAGAAGATTATTTCAAAGGAAAGGAGAACGAAGACGAACATATTAACCCAGCTCCAGAAATAGGATCTAGAAATGAAGACTCCAATTCTGAAGACTCTAACTCTGATGAAAATGATCAGAGGATAAATTATTTTCAAGACGCCCAAGACCCAGACGACGATGACTCAAGAATGAGTTTAGATTCCATAGCAATACACAATCTCAACACATAAAAAAATGTGTGTATATACAAGTACGAATACATATGAATGTCAGTTCCAATAAAGAGGAAGACGACGAAAGAAAAGAAAAGGAATCTGCTTTAATAAAGCAGCTACAGGAGAAAGGACAATAATGCAAATCCATCCTCAACGACTTCACGTGACGATGGGGCCCGAAGTGTACCCGGCTAAGTCATAAAGATACTTTTGTAATTTGAAATCCGCATTTGAAGTCCGAATTTTTGCCTATAAAAGGAGAAGCTCACAAGCAAAGAGAAGCAAGAAAAAACACGAAAGCAAAACTCATTCTTCAAAACCTAACTCTCCAAAAAATCCTTATGTTTTTTTCCCTAGCCAAAATATCCTCTCCTCTAGTATAAAACTTTATTTATAAATTTTTAAATATTGTGCAAGTAAGCTAAGTAGGAGCAAAGTTTCCGGGTTTCCCCGAAAGGGAAAACTCACCTCACTCCTTAACTATGTAAGTTTTATATGTTTTATATTCTCTGTAATATCTTCCCCTATATGTAAATTACAAGTTTTATGTTATGGTTGTCTTTATGTAAAAAAAAAAAAATTTAAGTTCTTTTAACATGAATCTGTTATACCTAGTAAATGGTTATTCTCTTAATTTCTTAATAACTTCGATAGATTAACCTGTAAATTCCTAGGCATTGAAGAGGCTATTGTTAAAGTCCATTTGATAAGAGGACGCTTTAAATAGCCATGACCAGGGTGTGGTTAAAGAAGATAGTTGTTAGGAGTATAGATTAAGAGAAAGAGATGAACAGTAAAACAGGGTTCATGACTGGACAGAATCCAGAATAAAAAAAAAAAAAGGGAAGATATGATATAAATAGAGGATAAATCCATAAAATTTACATGATTAATTGAGTAAGAAGAGGTGAGTAAGTACCGAGTAGGACAGTACAACTATAAGAAAATAACATTCTTAAGCAACCCTCTTTTCAAACAATACATTTTTCAAAGAAAAATACATTTTCATCGAAATATCATAACCCCCTTTATTTTGGTATCAGAGCAAGAAGTTTCTAAGCCTATTATCATAATTCATGAATAAACCATTAGTAGAAATAAGAAAAGAATTAGAATTATTATACGAAGTATATAGATATTTACATACCAATAAGACCAATAGAGAAAGATTATCCAGACTCATAGATAGAATATCCGCCTTAGAATATAGTTGGATAGTATTATTAAAACAAAAAAAAAGTAAATATATGAGAAGAACTTGGTACGCTAAAGATATAGGTATTACTTTTAAAAATATTTATAGAGAACAACTAAAGATACTTAATAACGAAAAGAAATATAGATGACTTATTAGACTTAAAACATTTGTAAAGAAATACGAGGAATACTATCAAGTAGATAACATACTAAATAGACTTCATTGGGAAATAACTGTCGTAGCAAGCGATATACTAGAAAGCAAGAGAAGAATAGGATATTATAAAATGACTTTTAGATACAGTGCACCTTTAGGATAAGACTAGAAGATTTTTGGGCCACAATCTTATGAAACAACATAGTTT
>ML400197.1:0-24028 GCA_005239525.1 Nicotiana knightiana | reverse complement strand
TTCGACATTCGATTTAACATTATATTACTTGCTACGACCACGTATACTTGCGTGTGCGATTTGGACTAACAAGTTTTTGGCGCCGTTGTCGGGGACTTTAATATAGACTACTTTTTAGTTACTTGCTTTAATTGTTTATTTCATTGAGTCTAACGTCACATGAATTTTTCTCTAATCTCAGGAACTTTGAGTGAATGCGTAGGGTCAGAAGCCAGGATAGACTTGACGGCTTTGACCTCAAACCTGAGAGATCATTTCACATGAGATTGCGAGAAGAAAGAGATACAGACAATCTTCAGGACTTCATCTGATTTTCTGTGAACATGGCAAAGGAACAACACATGGCTGTTCAGGAGGTGGAAATTCCAAGTATTGCTAATGTCACCTCCAGCATCGTGAAGCCCAGAATCACTGGGCACTTTGAGATGAAATAGAGCATGATCCAACTACTTCATGCAAATGGGCAGTTTTTGGATCTTCCACACGAGGATCCACAGCAACACATTTTGAACTTCTTGGAGATTAGTGATACTTATATCACTAACGGGGTCACGCTTGATTATGTGAGGCTCACGCTTTTCTCATTCTCTATATTGGGCGGAGCAAAGCGATGGCTGAAGGCAGAACCAGCTAATTCCATCACAACATGGAACGATTTGGCGAGAAAATTTCTGGCAAGGTTCTTCCCTTCAGGAAAGACCACAAAGATCAGGAGTGAGATAGTCTCCTTTAGACAGAAAACAGGTGAATCGTTATATTCAGCATGGGAAAGGTTCAAGGGGCTACTCAGAGACTGTCCTNGGGTGAATCTTTATATTCAGCATGGGAAAGGTTCAAGGGACTACTCAGAGACTGCCCTCATCACAATCAGTCAAACGAGGTGTTAGTTCACACTTTCATTGAAGGGCTCCATCCTCAAACAAAAATTGTGGTAGATGCAGCAGCCGGAGGTCAGGTGTTGGAGAAGAATTATGATGAAATATTTGCATTACAGAATAAATTCTCCAAAATCAATTCAGACTGGTAAGGTGAGATGTGGAGAAATGTGGTTCGAAAGTCACCAGGGGTTCTTCAACTTGATGTGGTCTCAGCATTGTCAGCCCAGATCTCTACATTGACTAACCAAGTCAATCAGATGAACCTGATAATTAACAAGCAGCAGTCTCAACCAGTGCAACAGATTCAGGTATTTTGTGAAGTCTGTGGAGAGGGTCATTCGAGTGATTTATGCCCAGTGAATCCAGAGTCTGTCTTCTTTGTGGGTAACGCGAATAGGGGACAAGGAAATCAATATGGTAACACTTATAAGCCCAACTGGAGAAACCACCCAAACTTCTCTTGGGGTGGAAATCAGAGCACTCGGCATAACTACAGGCATCCAGCACCTCAACAGCAGTACAAACCACCTCAGGCTGAACCATCAGCAAGCCTTGAGGATATTATGAAGAGAATGATGAATGACCAACTTGCTTTCAATCAGAAAATAATGGCTGATCACCAAGCCCAGACTGTACCAATGAGAAACATAGAACATAAAGTGGGGCAACTCACCAGTTCTCAGAATACCCGACCAACGGGGGCGCTTCCAAGTGACACTGAAGCTAATCCTAAAGCATATGTTAATGTTATATCATTGAGGAATGGGAAGGAATTGGAAGAAGTTCAGTCCAAGAAGAGGAAGAAGGTAACTTTTGATGGGGAACCAATCACTATTGAATCAACACCAGACAACCCGCCAGCAAAGGAGGCGGTGGCTGAGCAACCCCCACAAAGTGTTGCGAGGCCGCCCCCTCCATTCCCTCAAAGGTTGCAAAAGGTGAATGATAATGCCACATACAAAAAGTTTCTTAACCTCTTGAAGTAGGTACAAATCAATATTCCACTGGTAGACATTTTGCCGGAGGTGCCCAAATATGCTAAATACATCAAGGACATTATGGAAAATAAACGGAGGTTGACTGAGCTCGAAACCATGGCACTCACGGAGGAAGTTAGCTCAAGAATTCAAAGCAAGCTACCTTAGAAATTAAAAGATCCGGGTAGTTTTACTATCCAAATCTCAATTGGTAAGCATGCAGTCTGGCGAGCTTTGTGCGATCTTGGGACAAGTATTAATTTGATGCCGCTATCTGTTTTCAAGCAATTGGGGTTGGGTGAACCACGCCCAATAACAATGATTTTACAATTGGCTGATCGCTCCATTGCTCATCGTGAGGGAGTAATTGAAGATGTGCTGGTGCAAGTGGGTTTCTTCATATTTCCAGCTGATTTCATTATCTTGGACTATGAGCCTGATCAGGAAGTCCCAATTATTTTGGGGCGTCCATTCCTAGCTGCGGGCCAAGCTATCATCGATGTGTGTGAATGGAAGATGACAATGCGAGTTGGTGATTGAGTGGAGGTGTTTAATGTTTATAAGGAACTTAATTTGCCTGTGCAGTATGAAGAGCTATCCATGATTACTGTAGTGGAAAGAAAATCAGAGTCAATGGCTCCATACATGAGTCCTGTTGACCCTCTTGAGCAAGTGTTAGTTGGGGATGAAGAAGACTGTGGGGATGAAACAAGGTGAGACATTGAGAAGGCTTTTGAAGTATCTTGCAGTTACCTCCACGGGCTAGGAAAATCTGAAGAGTTGAACAAGCATGTTACTCTAACCCCTCCTAAATCATCTATTGAAGAGGCTCCAAAATTGGAACTCAAACATCTTCCAGCACATTTACGCTATGATTATTTGGGGAACTCTGAGACATTACCCGTGATCATCTCATCCAGCCTGACCAATACACAAGAACAGAAATTGCTTAGGGTACTTTTAGAGCACAAAAAGGCAATTGGGTGGACCATTGCAGATATTAAAGGAATCAGCCCATCATTTTGCATGCATAAAATATTTTTGGAAGATGGACATCGCCCGAGTGTTGAGCAACAAAGAAGGCTAAATACCATCATGAAAGAAGTGGTAAAGAAAGAAGTAATAAAATTACTAGATGCAGGTATCATTTTTCCTATTTCTGACAGCAACTGGGTGGGCTCGGTTCAATGTGTGCCCACAAAGGGAGGGATAACCGTGATTGAGAATGAGAAGAATGAGCTGATTCCCACCCGCACTGTTACGGGTTGAAGAGTTTGCATTGATTATCGAAGGCTCAACAAAGAAACCTGCAAGGATCACTTCCCACTCCCATTCATTGATCAAATGCTGGACAGATTAGCAGGGCATGAATATTATTGCTTTCTGGATGGGTATTCAGGTTATAATCAAATTGTCATATGCCTAGAGGATCAGGAGAAAACCACACTCACTCGCCCTTATGGCACATTCGCCTTCAAGCGAATGCCATTTGGTCTTTGTAATGCACCAGCCACCTTCCAGAGATGCATGATGGATATTTTCACTGACATGGTAGAAAAATTCATAGAGGTGTTCATGGACGACTTCTCAGTCTTTGGGTCATCCTATGATGATTGTTTGAAAAATCTGAGCATGGTGTTGTCTCGTTGTGAAGAAACAAATATGGTGTTAAATTGGTAGAAATGTCACTTTATGGTGTAGGAAGGTATCGTTTTGGGTCATAAAGTATCTAAAAGTGGCATCGAAGTTGATAAGGCAAAAGTGGAGGCAGTTGAAAAATTACCTCCACCAATTTCAGTAAAGGGCATCCAGAGTTTCTTGGGACACGCAGGATTTTACAGGCGCTTTATTAAAGATTTTTCTAAAATTGCTACTCCTTTGTGCAGGTTGCTGGAAAAAGATGTCAAGTTCAATTTTGATGCACCCTGCCTGAAGGCATTTGAGGAGCTCAAAAAGAAATTGGTAGCTGCCCCCATAATTGTTGCACCTGATTGGTCAGTACCATTTGAACTTATGTGTGATGCAAGTGACCATGAAATTGGGGCAGTGCTAGGCCAAAGGAAAGACAAAGTGTTTTATTCCATCTACTATGCGAGCAAGACCCTCGATGATGCACAACAGAATTATACCACCACTTAAAATGAGTTGTTAGCTGTGGTGTGGGCCTTTGAAAATTCCGGGCATACTTGGTGGGCACAAAAGTTATTGTCCACACAGATCACGCAGCAATCAGGTACTTATTTACAAAGAAAGAATCTAAAGCTAGATTGATACGCTGGGCTTTATTGTTGCAGGAATTTGATGTGGAGATAAGAGAACAAAAGGGCACTGATAACCAAGTAGCTGACCATCTGTCAAGGCCGGAAAATAATGATCATGTTGAGAAGGGTGGAGATATTAAAGAAGTCTTTCCTGATGAGCAACTTTTTGCTATAACCCAAGACCCTCCTCCGTGGTATGTCGATTATGTGAATTATCTGGAGAGTGGGGTACTTCCTCCGAATATAGAATCTGAAGCAAGGAAGAGGTTTTTACGCGATGTGAAATTTTACTACTGGAATGAGCCCTACCTGTACAAAGAATGTGGTGACCAGTTAATGAGGAAATGCATTCCTGATGTAGAAGTGGAACGTGTTTTATACGATCATGCATCACCATATGGAGGCCATCATGGTGGAGATCGAACGGCAGTGAAAGTGCTACAATCTGGGTTCTTTTGGCCAACACTATTCAAAGATGCCCACGCATTTGTTAAAAAGTGTGACCAGTGCCAGAGAACAGGAACGATAACAAGGAAGCACGAGATGCCTTTGAATAATATCTTGGAGGTAGAGATTTTTGATGTATGGGGGATATATTTTATGGGTCCATTCCCATCATCCAGGGGACATAAATACATTTTGCTGGCAGTTGACTGCGTGTCGAAATGGTTGGAGGCAATTGCATTGCTGACGAATGACGCCATGGTTGTCGCTGCGTTTGTGAAGAAGAATATATTCTCCATATTTGGCACTCCGCGGGCCTTGAGTAGTGATGAAGGAACCCATTTTTGCAATCGGTTGTTGAATAACCTTTTAGCTAAATATGGGGTTCGTCATCGAGTTGCAACATCATATCACCCTCAAACCAGTGGCCAAGCAGAGGTATCCAATAGAGAAATCAAGAAAATACTGGAGAAAACGGTGAGTGTGAACAGGAAGGATTGGGCTGCTAAGTTAGACGATGCATTATGGGCATACAGAACAGCGTACAAAACACCAATTGGGGCATTGCCGTACAAGTTGGTCTATGGGAAGGCATGTCACTTGCCTGTAGAGCTTGAACACAAGGCGTATTGGGCCATCAAGAAGCTAAACATGAACCTTGAAGCCGCGGGTGAGAGAAGATTGCTGCAGTTGGATGAATTGGATGAGTTCAGGTTGCACTTATACGAAAAAGCCAAACTTTACAAAGAAAAGACCAAGAGATTGCATGACAAACATATAAATCCGCGTCATTTTGAGCCAGGCCAACATGTATTGTTATTCAATTCTAGGCTTAGACTGTTTCCTGGGAAGCTGAAATCGAGATGGTCAGGCCCATTTGAGATAGTGACAGTCACCCCATATGGTGCACTTGAGTTGCAAACTATACATGGTGAAAGAAAACTTTTAGTGAATGGACATAGAGTCAAAAGCTATTGGGGTGGTACCATAAATCGTGAGAAGACCAAAGTTTTGCTCGCCGATGAGTGAAGCGAGATTCTGCGTCGTGCCACGGCGTTAAATCAGGCGCTTCATAGGAGGCAACCTATTGACTTGTTGAAATCATCGTGCCACAACATTAACTAAGGCGCTTATTGGGAGGCAACCCAACGCTTAGTTAAATCTTAGCATAGCTAGAAGTAATTCTTGTAATTATAGGTACTAACGAGCTTGGGAATGCATTCGGGAGTTAAGGAGCAGTGTGCTAGCATGATGGAAGGCCTGTCTAAAGCCAGGGTGGGCCAGGCGATAAGCCCCTAACGCCTGGCTAAAGCCGGGGGGGTCGGGCGATAAGCCCCTAACGCCTAGCTGACGCTAGGGGGGACCGGGCGATAGAGCCCTAACGCCTGGCTAACGCTAGGGTGGTCTGGGGTTTTTAGCTCTAACGCCTAGCTAACGCCAGGGTGCCCGGGATTTAAGACCAAAACGCACATTAAACTCTAGGTATGTCCTCTTCTTATTTTTTTTCACCCCCCAACTCTCCCAAGAACACCACTTCATCCGAAAAACACACAACAAGTTCACTGCACACAAATCTTCACCCAAACACCAAGTTCACTAGCACAAGTTCACAACACACACATCTTCCCCCAAATCTGCACAATTTCGATTTCGTGGTCAACTTAATCCGACAAACACACATCAAGCGTTGAGTTATGATTCTATCCCTACCCATTGTTACTTCGAAGTGGGTATTATAATTATGAAAGGTGTAGCCTCGATTCATGGTGATTATTTATGGGTTTATTCTATTCATGGTCATATTATATCATATTGTGATTCCCAACCCCCAAAACCTTTAGGAATGGGCTGAAATTGTGAAGCTAAGTGGTATTATGGAACCCCAACTAGATTTGGGTACATGAGGCAGTCCCTCAAGTCCATAAGAGCTCTCATGGAAATTGTGCTAGCCGAATGCTTGATGTAATGCCTCAATGGCAATACATATCCCAGATGGAGCCCGAGTCTCCGGGAAACAAACCACTAGTGTCATGCATCGTGAACTCCATGAAATTTTATGTGTGGAGAGGCTCACGAGAAGCTGTATGTGTCAAAATGTCTCATAAACGCGCCAAGGTGAAGTCTGAGTAACCTTGGCAAATTGGAAAAGCTTATAGTACACACGTTGTGACACCCACTAACTACTGATCATTTGTGCAGGAAAAAGAAAAGGATGCTACCCAGAAGAGTCACAGGGAAAGGAAAGGCCACGTCTTCGGCCCTAGCAAAAAGCAAAGCAAAACCCCCACCACCTCAGAAGAAAAGAAAAGGGGGAGATGCTATTTCTAGTATGACTGGTGAGGAAGCAGTAGCTGTTGTCGCTGCTATGAGACAACAACACGTTGGTCAACGGGAATATGGTATCACCAGCATACAAGTACAATCTAGAAAATGGTATGCACGCTGCAAGCCAAAGCATGTTCACCCTGAGGGGGCCATTACAGAAGGGAGTCTGAGAACAAAATTCCCAGTGATTTGGAGGAGCATCCATGAGTTGGTTTTAGGATATGTGTTCAGGCACAATGTTCACATCAACTTGAACCTAGTCCGGGAATTCTATGCAGGGTTCGACCCTAAGGACACGGAGGGATTAGTGCCAATTTGTGGGCACTTGGTGGATTTTTTGGCCAAGGCCATATGAAATTTTCTAGGTGCACCAAATGTTCCGGTGGAGCCTCTAGAGCAATTCATCCGCCATCCCAACTATAGAGAGGTGAGGCACACACTGTGTGGGGTTGAGTNAAAATGAAGGCTGAAACCCAGGTGTGGCTTAAAGTGATTAATGCACGGATACTACCATGCAACCATGACACCTTAATCAGCCGAAAGAGGATTTGTGTGCTCTATTTCCTCATGACGGGGCAGAGAGTGAATGTGGGCCATCTGATGCGCTATCAAATGGGGTTGGTGCGGTCCAGCAATAGAATTGATCGAATACCATTCCCAAATTTTCTGACTCAGTTCCTGCTAAATGAGAATGTAGCGGTTGATCCTAGCTTTGACCATACCATTGATCAACTCGCACGAGAGATTGACGTCATTGGCTTAAGACTGAAGGAAGAGTCTTCACTGACCACTGCAGAGCGCAATGTGCGGGATGATGGCTTCATGGCCCATCTTTATAGGATGATGGATCTGCAGTTGCGAATAGGAGGTCGGACAGCGTCAGTTGATGAGAGAGATGAGTTGGATCAGAGATACCCGCTCAATGCTCATGCTAAGCAGATGATTGGAGCAGGTGAGGGATACAGACTCCCAGATGATGAGGATATCAACACACCTGATGATTCTGATGCAGAGCCGATGCGCTCAGAGGAGGAAGATGATGAAGAAGATGAGCATGAGGAGGAATGGAGAGCGTCAGATGATGAGGACGCTGAATGATCAGGGAGTTCTTGTACCTTGCTTCTATTACTTGTTTTGTCTTTATATGATGCACTGAGGACAGTGCATGAATTAAGTGTGGGGTGTAATACATACGTATTATGGAAATGTTGTACCATATGTGGTGTCATGTTGTAGTTGTATTCATGATAGTAAATGATCTTTCTGTTAAGTCTTGTAGTTGTTTTTTTTGTTTTTATATATAAGATGTGGACTTTTCCCGACGATGGACCTCTTAGACAGTTCTCTTAAGGGAGTAAGTCTAAAGAAAATACAAAAAAGATTTTTATTTTAGGTAGTGTAGTAATTCCCCCTTGGTGTTTCTTTGGTCCACGGTTCTTTCCAAGGGTGTAACCTGAACCATGTGTTTATTTTTATTTTTAGAGTAGTTAGGAAGAAACTGAGTAACTTAGAGATACCTATTGACATGGTTAATGCCGGAATATTAGGTTATGACATACATTCTGCTTTCCCTTATATTTGGGTTGACATGTAATGCCTGAGTCAAAAAAATAAATAGCCTATTTATGACGCCTTAACTCAGTTATTTGACTTGTATGCTGCATAGTGTAATATTGCTTAATTCTCTCAATTTTGTGTGCTTGCTTGACTTGGGAGTTGAATAAAACCATTGTGACTGAGTCANGTGAGGTTTAGTGATTTTCTATGCTATCCTGTGTAGTCTAGAACTTGCCCCGTGTGTTAATCTAAGCGAAATTGTAGGTTATGCTAGTCTAGGAGATGACGTAGGAATTTTCTTGCTTGATCATGGATGTGCTTGTCACATAAGAATTACAAAATTCCATTGCTAGCCCCTTTGAGCCTTTAGACCTTTTCTTTGGTACCCACATTACAAGCCGTACCCCTATTTTGGTCTTAAATTGAGATTTTTTCACCTTTTCCTCCTAAGGCACTTAGTCGCTAAAATAAGTAAGGTGGGATATTGGGGAATAGTTTTCGAGTGGAGCCATGGAAAGGCATGTTAGTGCACTAAGAATTGTATTCAAAAGTCACTAGCCAATGAACTTTCATTTATGGAGTATGTGTAGGAAAGAAAGAAAAAAAATGATAGTAAGAGTATGTACAAAAAGATACACACCTCCAAGTTTTTATTAATTTGTGCTAGTGAAAATATAGAAGTGCTTAATTGAAAAAGGCCTATGTTGAATATGAATTTTGGCAAATGAATTGGTTGAGAAGAATATGTGTTGATTTGTTAAGGTAGTGTATTAAAGTACTTAGGAGGGTTAGTCATTATTCCTAAATATATCCTACTCGTCCCTTAGCCTACATTACAACCTTAAAAGTCCTAATTGATCCTATTTTTAACGAACCGGCGACCACCGAGATCTACACTACGGGCAAGCTTATGGTACGACCACGGGATGCATATGAATTCTTTGTGAGAGTGAGGGAATTTGTTCAATTGTGTGATGTCCTTAAATTATGTTCAAAAGTATATCTGAATGTGTGAACTAGTTATATTCACTCTTTTGTTGTGGTAAGGGCACATGATCTCATGAACGATTAGTAATGTTGTAAACTTTCTTGTTGAGTAGGTGCGTGAATTGAGAGGGCTTAGTGGTTGCAATTTGACTCTGGAGGTTGGGTGGTTGCAATTAGGTTATTGGTATTATTGATTAAAGTGTTATACTTAGGCATGTTTAAAGAAGTGAAAGAATGTGAAATTTGGTATGTTCATACTTGATTGCTGGTATCGATCATAGTTAAGGGGTAATGTGTGTGATTGAAAAGTAAAATACTCCTTGTTGATGTAATGTGTACGTGTTGAAGGATATTGCTCGAGGACGAGCAAGGGTCTAATTGTGGGTGTTGATGCGTGGCTAGAATCCATAGTTTTAAGCATCATATATCTTACATTTTGTGTGCTTTTGTGATCAAAATACACGTTATATGTGCATAATGGAGTCTATTTTATGTGTAGGTGAATTGGAGATGGAAGCCAAGATAAAAGGGTGTATAAATGTCAAAAATACGCTCAAGAGTTTAAAAGGAGTGACCCGGGCCATAGTTGGGCGTTTTAGCCCAAAAGCCTGGCATAACCCGGCGTTACCCGGGCATTCCAGCACAAACGCCAGCCATACCCAGGCGTTAGTGGGGCGTTAGAGCCCAAACGCCTGGCCTACCCAGGCTTTAGCTGGGCGTTTGGGGCTTAACGCCTAGGGTCCCTGGTCCGGTAAATTCCGTGTTTTCAAGGTTTTAGGTGTTTCCCGGTTGGAATAGAAGTCTCCTACATGTTTAGGGTTTATCCCTAACATATAAATAGACCCAAAAACACAACTTTGAGAGAGGATTCCATTTTTGGAGAGAATATACACACAAGATCATTGAGGAAGCAAAGGATTATCAGTTTTCTTCATCTTATTCTAGTATTTTCCATTAATGCAAGACTTATGCAATTATTTAATTCTTATATGAGTGGATAAACACCCATTGTTCTGGGGTTGTGGTTTAGCCATGAATATTGTTATTCGATATTAACTTAATCTTGATTATAATTTGCTCAATATATGGTTGTTTCTTCAATTCTGCGTTTAATTGCTTAATTATTTGGCCAACAATTAGGTTCTATATACTATCTATGTTATGCTTGGGAAAGCCGTATATAGATTAGAGAAGAATTGAAGAGAGCGCGATCTTAACCTTTCAGGGTAGCAGATTTGTGGTTAGGATAGGAATATACCTAGTCACCGTGCTTAATTAACCATCGTAATCTTAGTGCATTCTAATAGATTAAGTTCATAGGAATATAGGCGTTAATCTATTGAGAATAGGCGAGTAGTACTTCAGGAGAAGGCTACGAGAGCAATTATAGATTAATCAACAACCATGAGTGAATTATATGAAAGGGAGAGTTAACATTACATTACTTGATACGACCACGTATACTTGCGTGTGCGATTTGGACTAACAATATACACATAATCTTTTTAAACATCCGCCTCTGTGCGCATCATTATCATCATAGAACATTCGTCTCTATGAGAATCATCATCATAATATCATACCCGGCTTCAAAGAGGACTCGGTAAACCCAACTGATCAGTGGTTGCACAATAGGTGTCATACCCGGCCGACTATAGCGCGGCTCGGTAGAGTAAAATAGATATATATATATATATATATATAATGCATGTAGGACTCATTGGAATCATGTTCTGAACATTCGGAGCGATGTTAGGTCGATATTCTCCGTACACATCATTAGGGCTAACTCTTCATCGAGAAACTTATAAGAATCAGGAAGTGCCAACAACATTGATAACATAATAATAAGAGAAGCAACCTTAACATCAATTATTCCATAAGAAGGGAAACAATGTAAGTACTGCTAGCTTCTAAGAGTAGAGTAACTTTGGAAGCTAGTTCATTGAATTATGTACAATCGGATTCGTGAAAAATAAGGAAAGGGATAGCCTCACATACCTTGTATATACTTCCCCAACCTCAAGCTACGCAAATGTCACAACTCCTTAATCTACAATAAGAGAAACGATACTATCGTTATCGTTTAAGCGTCATAACTATTATGTATCGACCACAACCTATTTTACGATGAAACGCACAGCACCTCCCCTATTTATATGACTTCACACAAGTCAAATTAATCACCAAACAGACCAAACAACATCAATAATAATCATATTGAGCCTCCCAAAACAGTCCACACACAACCTAATCACTTCACACATAAGACGACCACCGTATTCGTGTCAAACGACCCGGAAATGTTACAACGAAAAACCAGATCACAACCCTACATTTATATGGTATTTCTCCACACTCTTCATCCTCCAAAACAGTAGTAAAACACGCAGCCCAACAACAACACAAAACAGTCCGCTACAAGTCAAATAACTCGAACTCACGGCTTCCGATCACCGTCCCGTGAGTTCTAACTACTAGGAAACATATTTATCAACCTTCCTTGATATTTAAACACTTAAATACAGATATTAGACGTTTCTTAACTATGAAGTACCATCCAAAACTCTAACTACAAAGAAAAAGGAGAGGCGGTATAATGACACTTACGTCGTAGGAATCGTTTTGATGCTATTGCTTCTCGATTTCTTGCCCGGAATGATAATCTTCTTTGAAACCCTAGAAGATAGCTTGAGGTTATTTTTATGGGTGTTCTCTGGTCGCTTTGTGCTGAATAATGAAGAGAAAGACGACCTAAGGTTTATATATATCAAGTTTGGAAAAGTCAAAGAGGTGTTACCTTTGCACCCTAGGATTGGTCCATCTTCCGACCCTTATATCTTTTTATCCCAATGTCGTATGAACGAACGGTTAAGAGAGATGGAAACTAAATTCTAAGACCTTAAATTTGGTACATTATATGTTCCAATAATACCTCATATAGCACATGAAATGTATTGCTCAAAATTCTCTAGTGATCCACCTACTTATCACTTATGATGTGTGCGCATTCTCGCAAAACTGCAAATATCTCTCTACTCCTACGTCGTGTCGATGAACGGTTTAATTCATTGGAAACTGACTCATAGATATTAAATTTGGTTGTTATATCGTCCAATAAATTCAGGTATATTGGGAGAAAATATCAGTTACATTTGACCTAATTTTAAGAATATTATGGGTGTAACTTGTGAAGACCTTTGCCGACTTTTGTTCCACAACTTGCTTGACTTCAAAATGTAGAACACAACTATCATACGATAAAAATTAACTCATAGCATAACCTCCTTATCATGTAATGAATTATAGTCTCACCCTAAAGTACATGTTATAATATTCCAAACTCGTCGACTTTTGATGAAACTTATTTTCTTCAATTGGTTTAGCTTATAAGCTTTCCAACCCTCTTGGTACTCGTTATTCATGATCTTAAATATTTGTAACATCCAATGCAACATGATTAACTTACTTTATATTCCATCAAATATAATCTTATTTCTGACCTTACATCAATTGACTTACGATGTACTCTCACGTACGAAAATATGGGGTGTAACATCATTCCCCCCTTTGGAACATTCGTCCTCGAATGTTGACTAATGCACTTTTCCATATCTTAAGCAATAACTCTTACGAATAATATAATATTGTCTTTGCCATCTAAGGAGTTGTTCGGTGAATAAATCCAAAGGCTAGAACATTCCCTCCTTTAGGCCTCTTTCTCACACCACGACTTGTGGTCGAACTCCTTTCAATGTCGTAACTATTTCTACCTTCTTTCATGCAGCCTAGACAATTCTAACCTTGAATGTGCGCCAATGCGACTCTTATCTACTTCTTATTTCTTGTTAGCTTTTAACCTATCTTTATGTTGAACATACGACTCTTGCTATATTTTGTTTCATAGCCTTAGTTATCTATGCTTATGGCTTTACCACTACTAGATAGGTAATACTATACTATAACTCTTACTTTGATTTATTATTATGGAGACTTGCCACCCAACTCCAGGTTTTTCTCTCACTGCTTATCCTATATATATAAATATAAGCCATTTAATTCTTCCTTATTACCGTCCATCTTAATAATGACAGCATAATCTCATCTCATACTTTGTAACTTTCATCCATTCATTGTTGATTCACCTTATTGATCTATAATCTCTGATAATTTAAAATCTCTTATGTAATATATCGTCACTAGGGCTCACTTCCCTTCGGGGAACATCTGCAGTGATTTTCCTGATCCACTTAGGGACGATACTATAATGCAATAACGGTATTTCATAGCATCAATGTGATTCATCTTATGGGGTATTCTAATCACGTGCAATTCATGAAATAATTGTTCTCTAAATCATTACCCAATCAAAGGTCTAAATGTCATCCTCTTATCATTTATCACAATTACACCCTCACTTTACTACCATGGTAGCATTCTATCTTTTCTAAATGCTCCTAGTTTTACAGTCCTTTGAGTTCACTCATGATATACTGAGCTTTTTATAATNTAGCTAAAACCTTGTTGCTCTACCATACTTTAGCTTGCGACCTACGCACATCTACTTATACTACTCGTAACCTTCCTTTCATCATGTTAGCACCATAGATTTCCTTTCACGCCTTCTCAGTTGTATTTTAATGTAAACAATTACTTTTCCTGGTCGTTCTGCCACTTGCTGCATGGATACTTGGCCTATCTTAGTGCCCATGAATACGGGAGTTCCCTGTAACTCATATGATCTTAATTATCAACTTTTGATTGATCTTTTTTCTTCTTCCATTCATTAACTACGATAGGTTCCACTTTCTTATGGAGTGCATACAACATTATAGTGAGACTGCTGTTACAAGACCATTTCTACTTTAGGTCACTATGCTTATGTTGAAGCTTGCTTCCTTATTTCCTCAGCTAGTCGTTCGTTGTAGTAATTAGGGAATAACTTCTAACTCTTATAAAGTTAAGACCTTATTACATTGTATATCCCACGGTATTGCTGATGTTCTTACTCGCTTATCATTATCCTTAGTTACTTACCTCCATGCCCTTGTGCTTGTAGGGTTTCTTCTGGATTGAAATTTCAGTTGTCTCCATTGTGGCACTCCCGTTTATTTCGTAACACTTATATTTTACCTTCTACTACCCCAACTCATGTCTGAATATTTCTCGAGGATTATGATTTTGTTCTAAGAGACTGAATTTCCTATGTTGGATTTCACTATGGTTATCTTGCATGATCTACTAATTTGCCTATATCCTCCTATCTATCCATAACTAGGCTCTTCCTAAATCAACTACTGACTACCCATTTCTCCACTCTCATATCTTTGTTTTATGTAACGCCTCTTGGGTTATGTCATTTGTCTTAACTTACCTCTTGTACGGTATCCTTATGTATCAAGTTTTTATTGCCACTTATATATCAATATCATCGAGTGCAAAACCCTTATAGATTCTCCCCAACATCATGCTTGCATAATGTTCTGGAGTTATATTATATCTATAGGATATGAATAAATGCAATCTTATTCCTTTCACCTTTTTACCACATTCTTCCTTTACCATTCAATATTTACCTCGTCATCTTTGGCATTTTGTTTCTACATATTCACAGACATTACTCACCTTGCGGTAACCTTTCTACACCAGGTATAATTGAATTTCGTACACACACGGGTGACACGTGGTATAACTGGCACATTTAGTCCTTATGCTTAACTCTACTCATAGTGCTTGCTTTAGGGAAGCGTCTTCGTGAATGACCTTTAAAGGTTATTCTTCTATTGTTCATTCTATTATTGTGGAAACACTCTTTTTGAAACGATGTCGACTATTATCAATTCCTTTTATCCCTAATTCATGTTCGATTTTTTTTCTTGTTTACTATTCCATACTAATTTCTATTACTTGGGGGTCTAACTTTTCCTTATGGTAATCACGTGTGAGTCACCAACTCATTTCTCGAAATGAGGGTATGGCTTACACTTTTCTATTGTCTCAAGGCCTGTCTCCTCTCATTTTTTTTCCTTCACTTGACTATAGACTTTATCATTATACTATATTCTGATTTACCGCTATCACTCATTTATCACCTCTTACTCATAATGTTTCATTTACTCTCTTCTTATTCTCATGTTAATATCTCTGTCTATCGCCTTATTATAAAGACTTCAACATGACGTTCTTTTACATTTAGCTCCCCCTGCTTCATATCACTGGCTCTTCGGGACGCCTAACATTCTTCTTCTTTTGTTCTTTACTAGTGGCTGGAGTCATACTAAGGCAAATATTTATCCTTCTAGGATCCTAGTGCCTATCTTCTGAAATTTCTGAATATTCTAGTATTCTTATCTGACTGTTCTATTCTAGAGTGACCATATGTCTATCTCCAAATGAGAACTATTACCATGTTCAGCACTACCCTTCAAAAATGTTAAATAATGATAACAATCTATCCGCAATTTTCGGTTACTCTAATCCCAGCTGGATCCTGATATCCTATCCTTCTCTTAAATTATTTCAGTTAGCTCCCATAGGGAATAATTGAGTTTCGTATGGACAATTGTAGATATCTCTGTAACCGTTGAAAGTAACTAAAAATGCTTATATTTCTCTGCCAGAATTATAAATACTGATAATCTTTATTAACTAGGTACCTCGTACCATTCTTTATCTTGTTCCTTTTACTTGCTAAAACTCGTATCTACCTTCTCATTCTCTTATTTGTTCTTACCATATGGGTAGATAGATATTCTTTCCTTAGAGCTTCTTATTAAGAAACTAACACATCTTAGTATACACATGATCTGCTGAAGCCCTCACATTTACTCATCATAAGCATGATGCAAAATTGATTTCCTCTGACTCAACTCTTCCACAGCCACATTGTAATCTCTTACCATCCATCTTTCTAGATGTATGCATCGTCGTATTATAAATAAGATAGAATTTAGGAAATTGAGTTCTTACGATTGAGCTCTACCACACGATCTAGAGTAAGAAGAAAGAGTAACAATCCTACATGCCCTGTAGCCTCTTGCTTATAAGTGTGGTGCACAACACACCCAAAAACAAGACTCTACTAGACACGGATCATAGACAACCCCTAGGACAGACCTGTTCTGATACCATGTTTGTCACGACCCAAACTGGAGGATCATGACTAGCACCCGGGCCATACTTGCCGAGTACCAACGTACATTTTATCTAACCTTCTTATTATCTTTAAGGGATAACGAGATTAATATAAATGGTAGATATGGGTCATGAAAATACATCACATGGGATGACAAGATTTCTAAGAAACTACATAAAAGGTACAAGCTACAACGCAGCCATGAAAGACTATACAACAAAAATTAGCCAACAAGGCATACCAAACTATACATGAGTCGACACCTGTCTATGAGCCTCTAAAGGAGCATAAGTAATGCAACATAGCCGGAACAGGGCTCTGACATACCCATAATATCTATAAAAAAAATGCATACCAAGACCACGGCAAGTCCGGAGAAGGGATCTCGCCTATAACCGCTGAACTGGAAAGCCTATTGTGGTGGGGGAGCTTTATCTACCTGTACCTGCAACACGACATGCAGTGTACGTAAGGCAGGAAAGCATAAATAAGAACATCAATGTAAAGAGAGATGTAAGAAATACAACCTGTGGCATCTGAGTGCTTTTGAGAGACATTAACATGAAATGCATGATACATATCTACACATAATCTTTTTAAACATCCACCTTTGTGGGCATCATCATCATCATAGAACATTCGCCTCTATGGGCATCATCATCATAATATCATACCCGGCCTCAAAGAGGACTCGTTAAACCCAACTGATCAGTGGTTTCACAATAGGTGCCATACCCGGCCGACTATAGCGCGTCTCGGTAGAGTAAAATAGATACATATATATAATGCATGCAGGGCTCATTAGAATCATGTTCTGAATATTTCGGAGCGATGTAAGGTCGATATTCTCCGTACACATCATTAGGGACAACTCTTCATCGAGAATATCATAAGAATCAGGAAGTGCCAACAACATTGATAACATAATAATAAGAGAAGCAACCTTAACATCAATTGTTCCATAAGAAGGCAAACAATGTAAGTACTGCTAGCTTCTAAGAGTAGAGTATCTTTGGAAGTTCGTTCATTGCATTATGTAAAATCGGAGTCGTGCAAAAGAAGGAAAGGGATAGCCTCACATACCTTGTATATACTGCCCAAACATCAAGCTACGCAAATGTCACAACTCCTTAATCTACAATAAGAGAAACGACACTATCGTTATCGTTTAAGCGTCATAACTATTATGTATCGACCACAACCTATTTTACGATAAAACGGACAGCACCTACCCTATTTATATGACATCACACAAGTCAAAAAAATCACCAAACAGCCCAAACAACAGCAATAATAATCATATTTAGCCTCCCAAAACAGTCCGCACACAACCTAATCACTTCACACATAAGACGACCACCGTAGTCGTGTCAAACGACCTGGAAATTTTACAACGAACAACCAGATCACAACCCTACATATATATATGGTATTTCTCCACACTATTCCTCCTCCAAAACTCCACAAAATAGTAGTAAAATACGCAGCCCAACAACAATACAAAACAGTCCGCTACAAGTCAAATAACTCGAACTCACGGCTTCTGATCACCGTCCTGTGAGTTTTAACTATTAGGAAACATATTTATCAACCTTCCTTGATATTTAAACACTTAAATACAGATATTATACTTTTCTTAACTATGAAGTACCATCAAAAATTCTAACTACAAAGAAAAAGGAGAGGCGGCATAATGACACTTACGTCGTAGGAATCATTTTGATGCTATTGCTTCTCGATTTCTTGCCCGGAATGATAATATTCTTTGAAATCCTAGAAGATAGCTTGAGGTTATGTTTATGGGTGCTCTCTGGTCGTTTTTTTCTGAATAATGAAGATAAAGACGACCTAAGGTTTATATATATCAAGTTTGGAAAAGTCAAAGAGGTGCTAGCTTGGCACCCTAGGATTGGTCCATCTTCCGATGCTTATATATTTTTATCCTGATGTCCTATGAACAAACGGTTAAGAGAGTTGGAAACTAAATTCCAATTCCTTCAATTTGGTATATTATATGTCCCCATAAGAACTCATATAGTACATGAAATGTATTTCTAAAAAAGCTCTAGTGATCCACCTACTTGTCACTTATGATGTCTGTGCAGTCTCGTGAAACTGCAAATATCTCTCTACTCCTACGTCGTATCGATGAAAGATTTAATTAATTGGAAACTAGACTCATAGATATTAAATTTTGTTGGTAGATCATCCAATAATTCCAAGTATATTGGGAGAAAATCTCAGTTACATTTGACCTAATTTTAAGAACATTATGAGTGTAACTCGTGAAGACCTTTGCCGACTTTTGTTCCACAACTTGCTTGACTTTAAAATGTAGAACACAACTATCATACGATAAATATTAAATCATAGCATAACCTCCTTATCATGTAATGAACCATATTCTCACCCTAAAGTACATGTTATAACATTCCAAACTCGTCGACTTTCGACGAAACTTATTTTCTTCAATTGGTTTAGCTTCTAAGCTTTCCAACCCTCTGGATACTTGTTATTCATGATCTTAAATATTTGTAACCTCCAGTGTAACATGGTTAACTTACTTTATATTCCATCAACTAAAATCTTATTTCTGAGCTTACATCATTTGACTTACGATGTACTCTCACGTACGAAAACATGGGGTGTAACAGGGAATTCGAATTTCGTGAATTTTGTCGAATTTCGAGACGTGGGCTCCATTGTTGAATTTTGGTTGACTTCGGGGTTGTAATTATAAATCTGACCTTTATTATTTGGAATTATTTCCTTAAGCGTTAATTGATGTAATTGAGTTTATTTTGTCTACTTTCGAGCCGTCCGGAGGATGATTTGAGCGGGATGGAGCTCCTAGTTTGTCGAATTGGCTTGTTTGAAGTAAGTGCTTTGCATAACTTTGTTATCCTACTACTTCCCTTTATTTTCTACATGCGGGGTTAATACATATATGAGGTGACAAGCATATATGAATGTGCCAGGATTAATCATGTTTGGCGGTAAATTATACGACTTATTATGTTTTGTAGAATTATGTGGCACTCTGGTTTCATGTCTTCTTTCGCTTCTAGATTTGTATGAATATGATATTAAATGATAGAAACAATGATTTGGCTTATTATAATTTGATTAAAACATGACGCACTTTTATAAAACAATTGATATACTAAATTCAGTCGTTATTATACTTAATCACAATTACGACCATACGACCTTTATTCCTGAGATTTTGAATTCTATACTTGAGTTGAAGATCATTTTCGAGACTTGTTGAAATACTTATGGGTGACTATAATTCCATAGTTTCGTACATTACGTGTCTTGCATTTTACACGATTTAATGATAAATTACACTTTATTTGCGCGTAATGGATACTTAAGCATTGAAAGTGTGCTCTAGAACAGTGAAAAGGAGAAAGCTGGCGAAGCCAGGCCTAACGCAGGCGTTAGCCTGGCGACGCCATGCTTGTATGTATTCATTAGACCTGGAGAGGCAAGGCAAAGGCCAAGAAGAACCATGCGTTAGGCTTGCGACGCTAGGTCTGGGGCGAGATCTATTCCGATTTTTGAACATTTATTTCATCTCCTGGTTTGGCTGGAACTTGGCCTACACATATAAATAGACTTAATGACGCCACTTTTGAGGGGTATTTTAGACGAGAAACATTCGGAAGCGATGAGATCTCAGTTTTCTTCATATTTTTCTAGTATTTTCAATTATTCAACACTTATGAAATTGCTTGCTATTATCATGAGTGGCTAAAAACCAATTGTTCTGGGGTTGTGATTTAGCCATGAATATTGTTTTTTAATGTTAGCTTAATCTTGTTTAACATTCACTAATATATGGTTGTTTCTTCAATTCTGTGATTAATTGTTTAATTGTCTCTCCAACAATTAGGATCTATTTACTATCTATGTTATGCTTGGGAAAGCCATGTTTAGATTAGAGAAGAGCGCACGATATTAACTCTTAGGGGGCGGATTTGTGGTTAGGATAGGAATATACCTAGTCACCGTGCTTAATTAAATATCATAATCTTAATGCTTTCTTAATAGATTAATTTCATATGAATATAGGCGAGTAGTACTTCAGGAGAAGGCTATGAGAGCAATTATCGATTAATTAGCAACCATGAGTGAATTGTATGAAAGGGAGAGTTGACTAGAACACAATATGAATGGTGAATCGATCACAACCCTAGAATACTTGTCTCTACTGAATACACAAAAATCAACTTGTTACTTGATAATTTAGTTATTACTTAGATATATAGCTTAGTATAATCATATTCTTGAACTTGATTTTGTCTTGACTGAATAAAAATTTTAGTAATTTTAGTGGGTAGTTGATACAAGTCTATGTGGGTTCGTCACTCGACTTATCATTTTATTACTTGTACGACCACGTACACTTGCGTGTTTGTTTGGGAGCAACAAATACATGAATAATAAAGTACTTGAGATTTACTGCATTGTTATTGACTTGAAAGCTGTGATTGATGTTCAATTGAATTATTCGTTTAAACATTCTCCTTGATGTTATTTATGCTTCCTACCTTGCTTGTTAATGATATACATATGCTTGGTAAGGAAGAGTAAGGGTGATGCCATGCCATTTCATATACATTATCATATGAGGGAGAGTGTAAAGCACGAAGGGTGATGTCGTGCCATTTCGTATTATTATCATGTGAGGAAAAGTATAAAGCACGAAGGGTGGTGTCGTGCCATTCATATACATTATTATGCACGAAGGATAATACCATGCCATTTTATTTAAATTATTATGTGAGGATGAGAGTAAAAGCACGAAGGGTGATGTCATGCCATTATTTTTATATTATCATATGTCCATGGCACGAAGGGTGTTTCCGTGCAGGCGAGGGCCAAAGACATACAATATATTGTGATATCTTTTCGTTGTGTATACATTCATGATTTATCTTGAGTTGTTATTGTACTCCTATGTTTTCTATGTGACTTGTAGTCGTTGTTCTTTCTGTGTCCTCTACCCCAAGTATTGTTGTGTTATCCGTGCCTTCTATCTGTTTAACTTGAAAATATTATGATTTTCTTCTTGTTTGTTGTATTTGTATCTAATCCTTCTACCGTTCTAATTAGTGAAATTTATATTCTTCCTTCCTAATTGTTGTCATAATTTCTATGCCTTTTTTTCCAGTATGTTTCCGTGGTCCATATGTACTACTTTATTCGTTGTTGCTTCATGTGTGCCTCCTATCTTATTTTTTTTATTGTTATTGGAATTTCTCTCACCTAGCTCGTACTGTTATATGTATTGTAACGATCCGACCGGTTGTTTTACGTTATCGGACCCCGTTCCCCTAAATGAAACTTCCCATAGCAGCTTTTTACGATTTATGACTTGCGGGGACTGGTGGTCCGGGATTCGGTGGTGTTTAGAGGGCTATAGGAACAATTGGTTCCTTAAGGTTGGCCTTTAAGGCCAAGTTTGACTTCGGTCAACATTTTGGGTAAACGACCTCGGAATCGAATTTCGTCGGTTTCAGTAGCTTTGTGTGATGATTTCAGACCTGGGTGTATGTTCGGAATGGGTTTCTGATGACCCGGGAGCGTTTCGGCGCCCAATATTGAAATAAGAAGATCCTTAAGTTCCTATTGTGGTTTGGGACATGTTTTGTGTTATCGAGGTCTGAACAAAATTCCGAGACCGGGAATAGTTCTGTAATGTCATTTATGACTTGCCTGCAAAATTTGGTGTCATTCCGAGTAGTATAGGTCGGTTCGGTGCGTTGTTAGCGAAGCTTAGAAAACTTAAGGTTCCTAAGTTTGGTTCTTGGGGTTTTTGAGGTTTGACTTTGTGTTAAGCGTTGTTTTGGGTGTTCCGAAAGCTATAGCGAGTCCGTATTATGATTTGGGACTTGTTGGTATATTTGGACGAGGGCTCGGGAGGGCCCAGGTGCCTCCCGGACACCACACGAGGCCAAAAACCAGCTAAAATAGCTGTCGGTGCACCTGTTCTGGTGTGACCGCAGGTGCGGTTGTCCAGTCGCAGGTGCGGGATCGCTCCTACGGTCCCAGCCTCACAGGTGCGACCCCCAGTGGTGAGGCCAATTCTCGCAGGTGCGGACAAAATTTCGCAGGTGCGGTCTCCACTCTGCAGGTGCGGGCCCAGGCTCCCCAGTCCATTTCCGCAAGTGTGATCCTTTGCTTGCAGGTGCGAGACCGCAGGCGCGGTCCTCGAGTCTCAGGTGCGGAAACACTTTTCAGACAGTGTGTTTTTATACACGGGTTTTAATTCATTTTTCTCATCTTCCTCTTCTTCCTTGGGGCGATTTCCACCATTTTAGAGGGGCGAACGACCTGGTTATTGAAGGTAAGTAAATTCTACTTTAATATTAGCTTCATGCATGAATTCCTAGTTAAATTTTAATCACATAATTAGTGAAAAACCAAGGATTGGGTAGTAACCTAGGGCTTTCAATAATTTGAGAATTTAACCGTGAATTAGCTATGAAATCAAGTAAAAATCGTATATTAATGATTCTTAGGCTATGGGTGAGTGTTTACTTCGAGAATTTTTAGAATCCGAGCATGCGGGCCCGGGGTTGGATTTTAGAATTTCTTCAAGAATGGTGAATTTGGCTAAGTAATAGGAGAATTCCCTTCTTTGGATATAAATCAACATATTTGTACAACATTTGGCTAGTTTTGAGTATGTGGGTGTCAAGTTCGGGGTTTCGGGCGCATTCTCGACTCGGGGAATAGGTGCGACGCGAGGTGAGTCTCCTTTCTAACCTTGTAAGGGGAACTGTCCCCCTAGGTGATTTAAATGATATATGTAATAACTGTGGGAGCTACGTGCGTACAAGGTGACGAGAGTCCGTACGTAGCTATTATTATTATGTCCGGGTAGCTAGGCTTACACCATGTTTTTATGTTTTCCTTGAAATGTATTATATGCTTAGTGAGTTAATGTTATATGCGGCTTGTTTTCCTGAGGTCATGGAATTTAAGGAATTTTTAAGGAATTTTTCACGAAGAGTAATTGATGAAAAATAAATGTGTGGATTGTGTGTGCATGTAACCGCTTCGCAATTTACATTCCGCGAGCGGGATGTTGTTTCCCCCACTCTCATGGGAGCGGGCCGTACGCCACGGCGAGATTGAAAGATATATACATATTATGGTTCGGGCCTTTCGACCCTTGGCAGTGCACAGATATGATCATTATGACGGGTCAGGCCGGTTGTCCTTATCTTGTATGTGCATGTTAAATTGTTAAGAATTCTGTTATGGATTTTGAGTGTTCAGATAAATTTTTGAATGAAAGAAAAGAATAATGAGATAGAAATTGTATATTTACTTTCAGTATTTATTTGAATCACTGCTATTCTAAATGTTTACTGCTTTTATCATCCCTGTACGTCTGTTACTGATATTATATATTGCTAATCATTTTATTGGACCTTAGTGAGTGTCAAG
>MDKJ01287065.1:0-60830 GCA_005239525.1 Nicotiana knightiana | reverse complement strand
GGGTGCCGCACTTGGCTTCCAAGGTTGTTGAGAATACCTATCAACATCAATGCCTTTGATAACAGGCGGTACTCCAATAATTTGTTCGATACGATCGTTCTGCTCCTTCATCTATTTCTGCATGGTTAGCAGTAAATTTTGTAGGTCAAAGTTATTAGTCATACTTGGTCTTGCTTCGAGAGATTCATTAGGAGTATCTCCCCTTCCTGAGTTCGCCAACCCAGATTGTTGATTTTCCATGGTGATGGTATTATTAGGGGGGGTGGTGTTGGTGGTGCAGGTAACACTGCCGGTAATCCCCTCGCAAATTCTTGCAAATCTTGGCTCACATACTCTGCAATCATTTGCTTTACTCGATCTTGTTCCACCGTTTGATCATTATTATCATTGTTGTTATTGTATCTTTCTGGGGATTGTTCCCTTGAACCACGTGGGGTTCTTGAAGGTGATGGAACTGAGGTTCCATTCCTTTGCTAGTTGTTGTCGTTGGAGTTCGACATAGTTCAGAGGATATCGCTTGAAAAGCACACAAAGATTATCAGATTCCCGACAACGGAACCAATTTGTTTAACCAAAGAATTAGATCCTTTGACCAAAGTTATTTCTAGGATGAACACGGGTTACTAATACTCAAGGAAATAATATTAAATAAAGAGAAATGATTAGTAGACAATATTGTAGAAATATAGAAAAACAAAGTAGATTGTATTCGAAAATCAGATGTCCTTACAAGTTATATTTCCTTCCTTTATATAGTAGGTTTCTCAACATAACGTTTGGTTCTTGCAATAATTGCTTATTAATGACTAATTATTGCATTAATGAAGCGTTACCAAGGGCAAATATAACTGTTATGTGAAGGTTACACAACGTCTGGGATTTTTATTAGGGATTCCCGAATCTATCTGTAATTATGTCTAGATTCACTTTGACTGTATCCCTTCCTTGTCTCGATTAGAGCGAGTTTCCCGTGGTTGATGAGCTCGAGGGTTTATTGAATCGTGCCTCTTTGTTCCGTACCTCTTCAAAGAATCACATCCAGCTGTCGCGTTCTCCTGTGTCCACATAACTGGCTGAGTTGTCAAGAGTTGGCTTACGTGTGAACTCTTTTTTACCAATACAAGATCCCTTACTCACAGCTTGGATGGTAGGGCCTTCCTCTTCCTCCTCCTCAACAATAAAACAACAGTCCATGTCACCATTTTCCAGGAATAGATCTTTCAAAGCTGTCAGAGTTTCTTCTTCTTCTGACCCCCATATGATATCAGTTTTTCGGAAAGTATGCTCCAAATGTGGTATAGGTTGTTCCAATGGATAGTAGGGACTGCGCCATGGTGGCGACCAGTCTTCGTACTCCTGCCAAGTGTATTTGTATCCCAGCCCAAAAGTGGTGCCATGGTGCTTCAACTGTATTGGTTTAGCAATCCCGTGAAGATTTATCCCGAGTCCTCTGCCGGGCTCGTATCCACTCCAGGTCAGTATGCTTTCGATCTTACTGTCCCACCATTTGTCTTTATCCACTACATTGACCCGTTCAATATGGTGGTAGGTTTCTCCACCTAGCCTTCTTCTACCCTCAATCACCGGGATGGTCTGGCGACCATAGATAGGGTTGCTTCCGTCTCCATGGATGATCACTTCCTGGTGGTTCCATTCAAATTTTACCACCTGATGCAATGTTGATGCTACAGCCCCAGCGGCATGTATCCATGGGCGTCCCAACAACAGATTATAGGATGCCGATATGTCTATCACCTGAAATTCAATTTCGAACCATGTAGGTCCCATCTGCAGACAAAGACTGATTTCACCGATGGTAGACCTCTGATAACCATCGAAAGCCTTTACATTCATAGATCCTTATTTGATCTCATGCAGTCCCTTTCCCAATTTCTCCAGTGTTTTCAACGGACACATGTTGAGCTGGATCTATCATCGATCAGAATCCTGGTAATGAAGTAGTCCTCACATTGCACAGTGATGTGTAGTGCTTTATTGTGACTTAGCCCTTCAGGCGGTAGCTCGTCCTCGTGGAAAGTGATCTTGTGACTCTCCAACACTTGACCTACCATATTGTCCATTTCTCCACTAGTTATGTTATTTGCACATATGCTTCGTTTAGCACTTTCATCAAAGCATTCCTGTGTGTCTCTGAATTCTACAGCAATGATAGAATGGATATTTGGGCTGGAGTTTTGTTCAGCTGATCGATGACTGAGTATTCCCTGGCCTGCACCTTCCTCCAAAGATCATCTGGTCTTGTCTCAATGACGGGTGGCTTGTTGGAAGCATTCTTGCTAGACTCTGCCAAGTGTTCAGGTGTGTAGACCCTGCCAGTCCTTGTCATCCCCTGTGCAGCACCAGCTTCTTCTATCTTGAATTTACTTTTCCTTCTTTCTTCAGCCGTGTAATCCTAAGGTATAGCCTTGTCATTGAAAGGTGGCGTGCTTGACACTGTCACTGTGATTGGTGCAACTACTTTCATTTCAAATGGGATGGGTGCCTTAGCATGCCTCAAAACTTCAACTTTGAACGACAAATGTGTGTTTGCAGGTGGTGTCGTTTCAAACTTGAATGGGAGTGACGCAGTTACCTTGACGTCTACAGATGGATGAATCTGGACTATGATGGGATTAAGAGTGACTACTGACTTTTTTGGGTCATCACCTTCTATGATTAACCCGATCGACCCCTCTGGGTCCCAATCTTCTTCTATCTCTATCATGTTGACACCCCTATGGTCCGGAAGCGGATTGTTGCGAACATTGGGAGCAGCTTATTTTTCCTGGATGACCTTGTTATCAATCATATATTGGATCTTATCCTTCAATGAGCGACATTCATCAATTGTATGCCCCATCATGCTGGAATGGTATGCACAGGTTTTATTTGGGTTGACCCATTGGGATGGAGTTTCAGGGGTTACAGCAGGGGTATGAGTGACATAACCAGCAACTTTTAATCTTTCATACAACTGGTCGATAGGTTCATCAATGGAAGTGTGTTGTTTAGGAGGTCTGCGATCAAAGTTAGGTCGAGGTCTCGGGAAATTTTGGTGAGCAGGGGGTGATATGAAGTGAGATGGCTGAGAGTTGTAAATATGATAAACATGAGCTGGTTGGGAATATCTGGGGGAAGTAGGCTGATATGTAGACAGTGGAGATGGTTGATATGTTGATGGAGGTGCTGACTGATAGGTGGGCGAGGGTTCTTGATAGGTGAGTGAGGAAGTTCTGTAGACCAACGGGGATTTGGGTCCCTATGCAACCATTACCGTTCCTGCATATTTCTTCTTGGATATACCACCAGACTGCAAAGCTTTGTTGGTGGCATGTAGGGCCTCAAAGTTAGTGACTATTCCACTCTTGATACCTTCTTCAATTCTCTCACCCAGCTTGATGATGTCAGAGAATTTGTGGTTTTCAATCACCATTAACCTCTCATAATACTGCGGGTCTTATGTCCGAACGAAGAATTTGTTCATTTGTTCTTCCTCTAGGGCAGGCCTGACCTTGGCTGCTTCAGATCTCCAGCGAGCGGCATACTCGCGAAAAGTTTCGGTGGGCTTCTTCTTAAGGTTCTGGATATAGAACACGTCTGGTGCATTGTCCTTATTGAACTTGAATCGGTCCATGACTTCTGATGCCATACTTACCCAGTCGAACAACTTCTTAGGGTTTTGGTTGATGTATCAAGATAAAGCATCTCCTGTGAGGCTCCTCATGAACAATTTCATGCGAATCTTCTTGTCTCTTCCTACTCCAACCAATTTATCACAATAGGTCCTCAGATGGAACCTGGGATCACCTGTACCATCGAACATTTTGAACTTAGGAGTTTTGTAACCCTCAGGAAGTTCAACATCGGGCTGTATGCAGAGATCTTCATAGTTCAACCCTTCAATTCCCTTGCTTCCTTCAACGCCCTGAACTCGGCTAGTCAGCTTCTTGAGTTCCTCGACCAAATTCTTAATGAGAATATCCTTCTCACTGGATTCAGGTGTGTAAGAAATGTGTTGGGTGGAATGAGGTAGAGTCTCCACGTATATAGGGTTGTTCTAATGACCTGGTGTTTGAGCATAGAGGTGGTCACTTGTGGAGTCTTGTGGTTCATGGATCATTAGCAGGGTATTTATTGGAGCGTGGAAAGTGTTGTGCTGGTGATGTGGTGGGATAATTTGTTTTTTTTCCCGGTGGAGTTGTATGATGATGAGTTGTGGGAGGGTTGTTCTAATGACCTGGTGTTTGAGCATAGAGGTGGTCACTTGTGGAGTCTTGTGGTTCATGGATCATTAGCAGGGTATTTATTGGAGCGTGGAAAGTGTTGTGCTGGTGATGTGGTGGGATAATTTGTTTTTTTTTTCCGGTGGAGTTGTATGATGATGAGTTGTGGGAGGGTTCTGTTTGTTTGGGGTGTTCTGAGGAGGTATGGGATTTTGAATGATATCTGGGACACAGAGTGAGAAGGATAAATTTGCCAAGTTAAAGACATGCTCAAGCTCCCCTTGGAGTTTCAACAACCTTTGCTCGAGTTGTGACGTAGCATCATTATGAACCTGAGTACCTTGATTGTCAAAAGCTTCTGTTCGTTCCACTAACATTGTGTTTTCCTATCTGATGTTGCCCAAATCTTCCATTTTTCCTTTGCCTTTGCCTTTAAGTGGACTAGGAGGAGGAGGAGGTGGAGGGCCCCTGGATCTTGTGTGATATGATGATGATAACAGAATGCACGAACCAACCTATGGGGAGGGGAATAATCAAAAGAAAAAAAAACAAAAATGAAAAGTAGCCAAGTTAGTGAAGATCATGAGAAAATATTGCAATATTTAAACACATAGTGCAGGAATAAAAGCGTGTCCTAATTTGGGAGCCTCATTGTTCCCGAGGTAGGCCTAGCGAAAATTTGATTTTGGAGAACTTAGATGCAAAATGCCTCATTTCATTAATGTAAAAATAGACGAGTCCAAAACAACACTAAAATAATGAGCAGGAAATAAAGTCACTAATGGCACTTGGCCTTATTACATTTGAAAAAGCAGATAAATCTAATGTACTTGGTCCCAGAAGGACCTTCCCCAGGCTTGATCTTCTTGGCTTCGTCGATCAGGTTCCCCAGGTCGTGCATGCCCAACAACAGGTATGTTTGTCACTTGGCTAAAGGTCTTCCCACCAATCCAGCAATAATGGTGGTATTCTTTGGACCGTGCCGAACCTGCTTCGTGCCTCATTTTCTGCAAAATAGATAAGGTTAGACCCTTACCCCCGCCAGACTCGACTATTTATACACTTATGATTAGCATACAGGCATTTAGATCTCCAAATAAATGCACAAAACGTAATTGCGTCCGTTGGGATTGTGAAAAACCCGGTGGACTTTTGGATAAGGCTGTCTTAAAGGGTTATTATTCGGATGACACGTTAACCCGACTAGGTTTGACCATGATGCAAATACAATATAACAGAGTAAGGTTTTTATGGGGTTTTAGACTGGTACCTTCAAGCAGACAACTTGAGGGGGAAAGGCACGGAACCGTCGACTGCACCGCTGATCGACTAGTTTTATCACAAATAAGCCTTTCTTAATTTAGGGGTGATATAAAATGGAAGAGTGCAACCACTCATCAAGCATTACTATAGGATTTGTATAGGCACGAGTGGAATATGATGTTGAGCATGATTAGGCAACAATAAATGAGCAATAAAAGCATGGTGTCATGTATTTGCACGTTATGAAAGTGGTAAATACAACAATTATAATTGAAAAAGCAGTTACAAAGGAAAACAAAAAGAAACATGTCAGTTTTGATTCTGAAAAGAACAAGTACTTGAAAGAGATAAACAATTAATTGTACATAAAGGGGGAAAGGGAAAGGTCGCAAGTATTAACAAAGTAAAGACAAGTTCACAAAGCAGTTTGAAATGGTAACAACCTAGATAAATCCCCACAGAGTCGCCATGCTGTCGCGCCCCCCTCTTTCCTCCCCTTTTTTGATCGGTCAGGGTATTCGACATGATTGGGACAACTCGTTTACTTTTGGGAAAGGGATAAGGAATTTAAGGGTCGCCACCTAACGATTTTAATGTGCGTTAGGGCACCTACTAAAAGTTATTCAAACACAGATTAAATAAACCAGAGATAGGGTAAGGCCATGAAATTACTTCAAGGGGAAGGTATTAGGCACACCTCAAAGTCCACAACTGTGGTTCCCGGCCAAAAAAGCTTTGTGAATTTAGACAAGTAGCAAATAGCAATTAAAATTTAAACAAGTAAAAGACTTTTAAAAAGATTCTCAGTCTAAGTACACATATGTGCTAAAGTTAAAAGATTTAGAGTCTAGGCACACATATAAAGTTTTGAAAGAGTTATGATCTAAACACACATATGTAAGGGATAGGGAGTCCTAGGTTGTTTATCCTATAGGATCACATCAATGCAATGCCCGGTAATCACTCCTCAGAAGAGGGGCTACACGTTGCATTAGAGCACCGGTCATCATATCCATATCTTCCCTTTCCCACCCCTTAGCGGTTATTAAAACGAGTGTTGTTTAACGATCTCTATGCGTACTGTTACCCATCCCTTCTTAATGGTTCTGGAGGATATTAGAGCCTCTACCTATAGGTAGTTTTAGACAGACCCCTAAGGTTGAAAAGAAGAAAATACTAGGCGACAGGCAAGAACAGATAGGACTTTACAAATAAATGCAGGAAAAAGCAGTTAAGAGGCTCAGATTTACCTCCACAGATAATGCACATAAGCAGCACGTCTCAAACACAAACAAGGGCAGTATTATTAAGCAGTATCCTAAAACATGATGTCTAAATGAAAATTCGAACACATAAGATATGCAACTTTATTTTTTTTATGAACCTAGAAGCAGGACCTAATCAGTTTGCCTACTGATTTTAAAACCTGTTAACCATTAGGCAGTAAACATAAAGCAACATTCTTCCAATTTTTAAAGAGATTGATTACCTAAGGCTTGCCTAGGCGTGGGATTGTGCATAATAATTACCAGAATTGTTAAAAACAGTTCAGAAGTTGTTTTACCTAAAAGCATGTTGTTCTAGGTGTTGCAAAATACAAGGATTATCACCAGTTTATTTAAAACAGAATGATCAAATAAGAGACTGTCTTATGTCTTTTTTCATGCATCAGTAGTTTAACTAAGTGTGGCTGGGCGAGATCCTAAAGCATGGTATCTACTATGCACATAGAGATGCAGAATGGTTGCAGAATTCCTAAAGCATGATTTCTAAATGTACAGGAAGTTACAACATAATTTCATGATGTGCAGGAGCAACATTTTTTTATGTTGATACTATTATTTAGCCTAGAAGCAGGATTTCTAAATGATAAATAAGGTCAAATGAGATGGTGAAGCAGTAAACCTAAAACATGATATCTAATGCATGACATGGTTAGAATGTATTGGTCCTAAACATGGATTCTAATGCACATATAGGAAATGTAAACCTAAGGCATGGTTTCTACCCATTGATATTGATAACATATATAGCTACCCTCCCCTTTTCACTAGCCATCCCCAATATCTGTTTATAAATAAATATTACAGACCAGCCGAGTAAATTACATAAATAGATAAAGGAAAAGAAGAAGTTAAATTATAGGGATCCTGAAAAACAGGCCCAGATTCTCAGAACCTCAAGTGCTCAAATGTTCCATAGCCTTTCTCATATCCGGGTGTGTCAGAGTTCTTTAAGAACCTCAAGGGATCCCGGGTAGTGCTCATACCCAGATTCCATAACCATAATTGAGTAAATGTAGTGTGGAAGGGCCAGCCTCAGTGCAACAGAGTTCAGAGGGATCTCACAGGAATCCCAAGGAGGTCATACACTAGAGGGGCAGAACCTAAGGACCTAAGAGTAGAGTGAGAGTGCTTGACATGATTTTGAAAAGGTTTTAATAGGAAAAACAGTGTTTGAAAAAGACTTAGTTGAAAGAGTTTTATAAAATAGGAGAGTTGTTTAGTAAAAAAAAATAGTTTTTGACAAGAGTAGGATAATTAACAAATAGTAGACTAATCACAGCACAAACAGATTCAGCATATTCAAATCATAGTCCTTCATACAGGGGTGATGGGAATTGGGAAAAGATAGAGCACATAGTATAAAAGAGCGTAGAAGTTCTTGTAGGGGGTTTATGGGGATTAGGGGATAGCTAATGGTATCAACACAGCATGAATTTCAGAATCAACACAGAATCAGACCACTTAGGATACAAATTGCTTTGCAAAGAAATGTTCATATTAGAAACCAGGTAAACATAAGATAAAGCAGATCATATTGGGCCATGCTACAAGGGGGTAACATATTCATAATCATACTGATCCTAAGGGGGAGTGGGAGATAATATAATATGCTAGATGAACAAGGATGTAGACATGTCAGTTACATGTTAAACAACAAAACCATAGATAGAAACATATCAAAAACATGATAAACTGAAGCAGTAAAAGAAACATGTTGGTTTTGGGACTTGAATTGAAATCAAAACATACCAGTAAAAAGATAGTAAACACAAAGTGAAGGATAAAAGAGCACACTAATTAGCCTTGGCTTGCAGCCGACTAATTCAGAACAGTAGTAAGTAAGTAACAAAGAAAGAAAGAGAGTAGAAAAGCTTTGAGTATGAGAGAGAGTTTTTAACTAATGCGATCGTGTTTTTGAACCAGTGAAAGTGTAATGTATATATAGTTTGAAACTAGTTAGAGAATAAGGTAAAAATCAAAGTCATGCAGTGATTGGGGAATCATAGTCAATCAACATAAAATCAATGTAAGTACTCCCTTCAATTAAGGAGTTAACTTTGAACGGTAATAGACATGCAATAAATAAGGAAAGACACCATATGACTGGAATATGACACAATAAGGAAATAATTTCAGCACAGTACCAGTATAGAACATGTAATTGAGGCTAGGTTCAGAAAGGTCTAATTAAGGAAATAACATGAAAATCAATTTGACAGCATAGTCGACCATAAAATAATGCAAGAAATAAGCTAAGGTCGGAAAATCAGCAGGGAAATCATCATAAGGGATTAGGGAAAGGTATCAATCACAGGGAATCAAGGGTTCAAATAGGAAATAGTACTGATTAGAGGGAATCAACACAAATTGCGCAGATTAAACACATGATAAGCAAGGCAGAAGACAAGAATTTAGAACCCTAATAGACATGGTAAAGTAAAGATCATATAAAATCAGGGATTCAAACTGGAATATAGTACTGATAAACATAAATCTCTGAGAGTTAGCGAGGTAAGTACATAATAGGTGGAATCAGAAACCCTGGTAAGTTAAACAGGGTGAAAAACACAAAAATACTCAGATTAATCGAAGAAGATTCATGAGAATCAAACATGTAAACAAGTTTGAGAGAATGAACATTAAAGATAAACTCAGAATCCAAACAAAGTGTCAGAAAGTTGGGGGTTTTAGCATAACTAGTTAGGGTTAAGGAAAACTTAAAAAAATCAGTCGAAGCACATAAGAAATAGAGGATTAAACACTTGAAAATCAGAAAGCGTTTTGAAGAAAAGGATTTTCAGAAACCCTAGTTAGGAAGAGGACAAGCCACTTCGAAAATCAGGAGATTTCATAATAAAACCCTTAAAAATAAGTGCAACTTATCTAAGATCTGTACAGATGTGAGAAGTTTATGAGACGAAATTAAGACTTCGAGAAAATAACATAGAGATGAAGACATAGGCTTAGAAACCCATAGGTTTAAGGTGAAATAGGCGGATCTTACTTAAAATCGAGCCATGACGGCTTGAAACAGGCAAGGACGGCCAAAGGTGTAAGCGGACTGACCCTAGTCCCTCGAGGACCTTAGAGACGGAGGCACCAGCATAGGAGAGGCCATTTGAGGCCTGGAGGTGGTGAGAGACCACCATGATCGACGACAGATGAATGACAGCGAGAGAGAGTTAAGGTTAGGTCAGAGAGGATTTGAGAGAGAAGGGGAAGGGGTGACGGCGTAGTGAGGAGAGGGAAATGAGGGGTTTGGGAGGGCAGTCTTTAGGTTAATTAAGGGAAGAAGGGATCTGGACCGTTGATTAAAAATGATCAACGATCCAGATTAAAAGAGGAATTGGGTCGGGTGGATTTAAGTGGATTGGGCCTGGAGTTTGGGCTATTTTAATTGGAGTTGAGTCCGGTTTAACTTAGGCTGCAATTGAAATGAGATTAGGCTATTTGTTAAATACCCATATTAAATTAATTAAAATAATTTACAAAATAGCTAATAATTATAAAAAATAAATTTCACGCATAGAAAATAGTTTGAAATGATTATTTAGTACTTTAAAATAAAATGACTAATTTCTGGCAGAAAATAGTGCAAAATTATATGCTTGGGCTATAATTGCAAAGTTATTGCAATTATAGCCAAACGATGCCAATTTGGCTAATTATGAAATACTTTGGTCTTAATAGAACCATAAATAATAGATTAAATCAAGAAATGCCTTTGAAATCATTTGTGATGCAATTTTGTAATTATTTATTGGAAATAAATACTGGACAAATTAATAAAAATGTAGGAAAAATAATGGAAAAATACCAATTGCTATTAATGCATGATTTTGAAGCTATATATATGAAAATTTAAAATATTTTGAGGAAAAATTGGGTATCAACAAATGCGTATACGGAACCAAACAGATGTTGGTGATACCATTTATGCGCGCGAATGTGGCATATGCTCGCGAACAGGACACAACCGTCGTAAATGTCCTTCAGTTGGTTTGAGTGGTGGTGGTAATCCAGCTCCTGGTGGAAGTTCATCTAATGTGCCCAATTATCAAGAACACATGTAGTATTTTCGTAATATAGTTGTAATAAGTGTATGTACTTGTTTATCTTGCAGAATGTATGAAATAAAATTATGTTTCCATTGCTGTTAAATCTTATTGATATTTAGCATTAATACTTCAGTACAATAATCTAACATAAACCCATTTTAAAAAAAATAATTGTCATTCACCATTATCGTTGTTGTCTGGAAGAATTCAATGTCATTGTGTTCATCTTCTTCGTCAACATCGTGAACGCACCCATCGGGACCGAGGGCATCGTAATATAGGCCCCAATTCACACACATTTCTTGTAATTCATCGCTATCATCAATAAGACCATTTGCTTGATTTCTACAACAATATGGGACTCCAATGCCCAACGTCTGTGTTGAAAACTTAGGTAGTCCCTCCCACTTGACAACTGTTGGGAAAACAGGATAATCATTGTCTCTATGCAATTTATCATTTTCTAACAAATCCCAGTACTAATACTCTGTTCCTCCCAGGAAGTTAATATCATCCATTACATGATGAACAACTAGTGACTTTTCCATTCCTAGAATCTCCTTCATAAAATGTCGAATCACTTTCAGTTCATATTTGTCACGACCCAAATCCTAACTCAAGCCGCGATGGCGCCCAACACCATCGTCAGGAAAGCCAACCATTATCTACTAATGATTTCAGGTAGTTTACCAAAAAAAAGCATTTTTATTACACTTGCTTAACTTAGTCTTGAGACATGAGGTAGAACGGATAACTTAGGCAAATTTTATGCAAAATAAATAATCACGAAGTCATAATTAACGATTACATCCCAAAATAAAGTCTACTAGCTTGTGAGTGCCAGGAACTAGTGTCACAAGTCTACAGGAATCTAGTAGAATAATATCAAAAGAATGAAGTCTGTCCTATTGTCTGAGTAAGTATAGACAGAAATAACAAAAGAATAGCTCCAAAGTGCTACTGGAAATCGCCAAGAAGAGCAGCTCACCGTGAAGCCTCGACTAGCAAAATTCAGGAGCGAGCACCGGACTGGAACCTAGGTGCGCCTGCCTCAGAACCTGTACAATTAAGTACAGAGCGTAGCATGAGTAGATAAAAAATATGTACCCAGTAAGTATCCCGCCTAACCTCGAAGAAGTAGTGACGGAAGGTCGACTTGACACTTATTAGGGTCCAAACAGTATATTTAGGTGATAATTTAAAAGAGGACAACAGGTAAGCATGTATAGTAAGAAAATAAATATTGAATCGTAATAAAATCCAAATATGTAGTGAAGCATCAATTTATAAGTTTTCAGTTTGATCCTCCAGGATAATTCACGGCTCAACAGTCATAAACAATATCAGACAAATAGCATGCGCATAGTGGAATAAGGATATCTGGCCTGGGCCAACATAATAATAATAACTGTGCACTGTCGAAGGGTCGAACGATGCGAACCATAGATGCATCTATCAACCTGCCGTGGAATACGGCCTGCTCCCATGAGAGTAGGCGAAAGAATCACTCCGCTCGCGGAATATAAATTGCGAAGCGATCGCATGCAAACACAACATCTTTCTTTCAATTCATTTCAAATAACAAATTCCTTTAAAACATCAATTCTCGGTTTTCTTAAAAACAAAGTTGCATGCAAAGAAGTTACGAAGCATATAACTCAAGTTAACGGAATTCACATGGCATGGTGTGGGCCTAACTACCTGGACATAACAATAATAGTCACTATGCACGGGCTCTCATCACCTCGCACGTATGTAGTCCACCACAACAATAACACGTAATCATTTAATTCACCTATGGGGAAAATTACCTCTTACAAGGTTAGAAAGGAAACTTAACTCGTGTCAAGCCTACTTTCCGGGTCAAGAACGTGCTCGAAACTTCAAATTCGTCGCCTAAGGACTCGAAACTAGTCAAATATTGCATAAATAAATCAATCTATACTCAAAAGTATGAAATTTCCCTATTTAAATGATTATTTCAACCTAAATTTGAAAATCCCAAAATACGCCCCAGGCCCACATGCTCGGATTCCAGAAATTTTTGAAGGAAACTATCACCCATGTCCTAAGGATCAACATTATATAGTTTTTGTTTGATTCCTAAACAAATTTCTTGGTAATTTCCCATTTTTTCAAAAATTTAGGTTTTTACTCTAACCCATGGTTTCAACTAATTGTGGTGTTAATCTACCTAACAATTCAAGTAATAAGCTAAATTTATAGTAGGAATTACTTACCTCACAGTAGCTAGGTCGAATACCCTCCTTGCATGCTCTTAAAATCGCCCAAGAATGAAGAAAAGTGTTAAAAAATGACTAAGTTTCGTGTTTAAAACGAAGTGCACTGCCTACAGGCTTTTCGCACCTACGGCTTGAGGACTGCACCTGCGGTCTCGCATCTGCGAGAAAAATCTCACACCTGCGGAGAAGGGGAAGGGGGCCTGGTTTCACACCTGTAGAGCGAAGTCCGCACCTGCGGCTCCACTTCTGCGGAAAGGGGTCCGCACCTGCAAAAATTGGCAACTCCCTCAGGAGTCTCACCTGCGAGACTGGGACCACACGAGCGGTCTCGCACCTGCGACATGACCTCCGCAGGTGCGGTCGCACCAGGTCTGGTGCACCAGCAGTCATTTTAGGTTGGTTTTTCCCTTGCTCGATGCTGGAATGGCATCTGGGCTCACCCGAGACCTCGTCCAAATATACCAACTAGTCCTAAATCTTAATACGGACTCGCTCGAGCCTTCGAAACGTCCGAAACAACGCTAAATCTAAAAATCATACCCCAAAACCTATCGGATCAAACTTAAGAACTTCAAGTTCTTTGAATTCGCTAACAATACATCGAACCTCTCTATACTACTCGGAATGATACCAAATTTTTCAAGCAAGTCATAAATGACATAACGGAACTATTCCCAGTCTCAGAATTCCGTTCGGACCTCGATAACACAAAAACACGCTCCAAACCTCAATTTGAACTTAAGGACATTCTTATTTCACTATTTGACACTGAAATGCTCCCGGGTTATCCAAAACACGTTCCGAACACACGCCCAAGACCAAAATCATCATACGAACCTACAGGAATCTTCGAATCTCAATTCCAGAGTCGTTTATTGAAGATGTTGACTGAAGTCAAACTTTGCCTTTAAGGCCAACCTTAAGGAACTAAGTGTTCCTATACTACTCCAACTCCTCCAAACCTCGAACCACCCGTCCCCGCAAGTGATAAATCAGTAAAAGCAACTATAGGGAGTCTCATTTAGGGGCACGGGGTCCTAGAACATAAAACGAGCGGTTGGGTCGTAACATTCTCCACCTCTTAAACAAATGTTTATCATCGAACGGGTCCAGAATCATACCTGGAGTGCTGAATAAGTTTGGATATCTGCTCCGCATGTCTTCCTCGGACTCCCAAGTCGCCTCCTCGACTGGTTGGCTCCTCAAATGGACCTTTACGGCAGAAACCCTCTTGGACCTCAATTGACGATCCTACCTGTCAATGATAGCAACTGGCTCCTCCTCATAACCCAACCTCTCATCTAGCTGAATGGTACTGTAATCTACCACATGAGAGAAATCAACGTGATACCTCCAGAGCATGGACACATGAAAGACCGGATGAACCCCTGATAAACTGGGAGGTAAAGAAAGCTCATAAGCAACCACCCCAACTCGTCTCAACACCTCAAATGGGCCTATAAACCTCAGGCTCAGCTTGCCCTTCTTCCCAAACCTCATAATACCCTTCATCGGCGAGACTTTCAACAAAACCTTCTCGCCCTTCATAAATGATACATCACGGGCCTTCTGATCCGCGTAACTCTTCTGTCTGGACTGTGCTGTCCGAAGTCTCTCCTGAATCAACTTCACCTTCTCCAAAGCATCCTTCACCAGATCGGTTCCATATAGCTTAGCCTCATCAGGCTCAAACCATCCGATGGGAGATCGATATCCCCGACCATACAAGGCCTCAAATGGAGCCATCTCAATGCTGGACTGATAAATATTATTATAACCAAACTCGACCAAAGGCAAGAATTGGTCCCACTGTCCTCCAAAGTCAATCACACATGCTCTGAGCATGTCCTCCAATATCTGAATTGTCCCCTCCGACTACCCGTCGGTCTGAAGGTGGAATGTTGTGCTGAGCTCTACCCGGGTGCCTAACTCACTCTGTACGGCTCTCTAGAAGTGTGGGGTGAACTGAGGACCTCGATCTGATATAATGGACACAAGCATACCGTGCGACCGAACTATCTCCCGAATGTAGATCTGGGCCAATCTCTCAGAAGTGTAAGTGGTAGCTACTGGAATGAAATGTGCCGACTTGGTCAACCTGTCCACAATGACCCAAACAACATCAACCTTCCGCGAAGTCCGAGGCAACCCAACTACGAAGTCCATAGTGATGCGCTCCCATTTCCACTCAGGTATAGGCATCTGCTGAAGTAGGACTCCTGGCCTCTGGTGCTCATATTTAACCTGCTGGCAATTTAGACATCTAGCCACATACTCCACTATGTCTTTCTTCATCCGTCTCCACCAGTAGTGCTGCCTCAGGTCACAATACATCTTCGTAGCACCAGGATGTATAGAATACCATGAACTGTGAGCCTCCTCTAGAATCCTCTCCCTCAGGCCATCAATATTAGGAACACATAAACGAGCCTGAAGTCTCAAAACACCATCCTCGCCAATAGAAACCTCCTTGGCACCACCCTGTACTATTGTATCCCGGAGAGCCACCAAGTGCGGATCATCATACTGCCGAGTCTTGATCTCCCCCAATAATGAATACTGGGCCATCACATATGCAAGAACCCGGTTGGGTTCGGAAAGGTTCAACCTCACCAGGCGATTAGCCAAGGACTGAATATCCAAAGCTAGAGGTCTCTCCTCTGCTGAAATGAAAGCCAAACTACCTATACTCTCCGCCATCCTGCTTAAGGCATCTGCTACCACGTTCGCCTTGCCCGAATGATAAAGAATGGTGATGTCATAATCCTTCAGCAACTCAAGCCACATGTGCTGCCTCAAATTAAGATCCCTCTGCTTGAACAAGTGCTGCAAACTGCGGTGATCTGTATAAACCTCACAAGGCACCCCATACAAGTAATGCGTCCAAATCTTAAGAGCATGAACAATCGCCGCCAACTCCAGATCGTGCACATGGTAATTCTTCTCATGAACTTCAGCTGCTGTGAAGCATATACAATAACTCGCCCCTCCTGCATCAACACACAACCCAAACCAATGCGTGAAGTGTCACAATAAACCGTATACATCCCAGAACCAGAAGGCAACACTAGAACTGATGTTGAGGTCAATGGTGTCTTGAGATTCTGAAAGCTCGCCTCACACTCGTTGGACCATCGAAATGGGGCATTCTTCTGGGTCAATCTAGTCAGAGGGGATGCAATGGAAGAAAATCCCTCCACAAATCGGCGATAATAACCCGCTAGACCCAAGAAGCTCCTGATCTCTATAGCTGAAGTAGAGCGTAGCCAACTCTGAACTGCCTCAATCTTCTTAGGATCAACCTTGATACCTTCTCCGAATACCACATGCCCCAAGAATGCCACAAAATCCAACCTAAATTCACACTTGTAGAACTTAGCATACAACTTATGTTTCCGCAAGGTCTGGAGCACAACCCTCAAATATTGCTCGTGCTCCTCTAGGCGACGTGAGTAAATCAAAATGTCATCAATGAAGATGATAAAAAAAGATTCAATATAAGGCCTGAACACCCTATTCATCAAGTCCATAAATTTCGCTGGGGCATTAGTCAAGCCAAAGGACATCACCAGGAACTCATAAGGGAAAACAAGACTAAAAGTTAGAACTGAAGGCAAAGAAGACTAAAAGTCAGAATTAAGGCCTGGATCAGCTTAAAAGTCAAAATTCAAGAGCTAATCAAGAGCCAAAAAACAAGTCTGAGTCAAAAATCATAAAATCGCGTACACAAGTAACATTTCAAGTTCCTACGAGTTTTTAGGTTAAGGGCAATAACTAGTCATGAGTTCTAGATAGACCCCAAAATTTTGAAACCTGTTATTGATACCCAATTTTGCCCTCATATTTTTTAAATAGTATATACTTTCAAAATGTCATATTTGCATCATTATTTAATTTACAAGCATTTTTAAAATAATTTTAAGAGCTTTAAAATTAATTTTCTTGCATTTAAATTAATTAAAATTATCCCTTTAAATTATTTATGGATGACGTAATCATCCAAATTTATTATTTGCATCCACATATATATTTCATAATATTTTTCTTCATTTCATATAATTATGTTTGTATTTTTAAGCTATTTACATAATTTTGCAATAATAGCCTATATTGTATGCATAATTATATTTTATTGTATTATTTGGGCTAAATAACATTTTTTATTTTTATTTTTTTTAATATAAAGCTAGTATTCTAAATCATTTTACTGCATAACTGATATTTTTATTATTTATTAATCTCTTTTATAAATTATTTTAAAAATAATTTTGTATATTTAATTTATAACCCAATACAAGGCTAGTTCCGGACCAAAATCAGGCCCAAAACCTTTGGCCCACTCTACTTTACTCTTCAGGAGCCCAACCAAACGAACTCTTTAAAAATCCGGTCGCGACCCGTTGCGTTTAACCCGCCCCATTTCTTATTCAATCCTAGTCGTTGATCATTGAAGATCAACGACCCATAATAAATCCCCATCTCTCCTTATATCCCCAAACCCAAACCCTAAAGACCCATTCTCCATTTCTGCCACCCCTATATTCTCTCATCTTCACTCTCACACTAAACCCTAGCGACCATGGAAATCCTTTCTTATTCTTTCCTTATATGCGTCTATACACGGGTTTACTTGCCTTTTCTTGCTACTATTACACATTTTATGATAACTTTCGTTACTATTTCACTTATGGCAAGCTCGATCCGGCTTTGATTCTATGGTTCTGGATGCTATTGTTGTCCTATCCACGGGAAAAGATGAAATCTATCTTATATATGGTATATCTCTCCTAATTCCGCCATGGTTGGGGCTTGCGAATGATTTTCCCTAAGTTGGATTCCAACTAGGGTTGGGATTCCGATTTTTCTTTTACTGGTTCTATTAAAGATTGCATGCGGTATTTTCTTTCCTGATTTAGGTTTGATTGATTGTTTTCCTTGTTCTTCCATCTCAATTTCAACACTATATAAACCTCTCCCCTATTCCCCCTTTTTGGACATATTTTAATCAAGAAATTCTTACCATTGGTTTTACTAAAAACACAAAGTTGTTAATCTATTCTCTTATTATTCTCTCATTCTCTACTTTGGCTCTTGGCCGGCTGAAAGCCAAGGCCACCAGAATTCAACTTTTTCAACTTTTTTGGTGCGAGCACTGCCCGGAGTTCATTCGAATCCCTTGGAAACTCTGACGCACAAAGATCTTGGGATCTATTATTCTTTGTTGCTGTTCAGAATATTGGGGAATTTTTTCTTCGTTGTTTGTCTATTTGTCAACTAATAACTGGTATGTCTCTTAGCTTTTGCAATTCCATTCTTCTATGTTCATGATTTGCACCTCTAAAATTTCGTGACCTAATATGTTTCCTAGAATATCCCTGAGTGCAATTTTGTTGGCATTGAACTTGTTCCATGATCTGAACCTTTTTAGCATTGATTTTACGTAAGTTTCCAGTTCTGAAATACGTATTTGCTTATGCCTAACTTGAATAGTTTGGACTCTCTTAAGTTCGATTAGCTAATGTATTATGAGTTACTTCGGTCTACAATCTTTTAGTTTTTACACTAGTGTTGAAACCTATTTAGTATTACCCAAAAGAAGTCAGTTTGAGGTGTGCTATTTGAACATGATTCGCTTAAATGATTTAGACCCTCTTAAGTTTGTAATAGTCTATTGTGTTGATGTCTACATTTGCTATTTAACATAAGCTTGGATCCCCCAAGTTCTGAATTCCAATAATGGCTGACTTGTATATGTAATTAGTCCTAATCTAGGTTAAGGTTTCCACTATCAACTATGACCTGTTTCCCTGTCAATGTGTTCCTCAACATGTCTTTGGTTTGCATAATCTTGTATCCTTAGTGATTATTTGAGACTTTTAGAATCGCTATCTCAATTTATGTTTTCTCACCATGTCAGATGTTGTTTTTCCTCATGATGTAAGTTTAACATGGATGTCTTGTGATATTGTGATAAATCATTTGCCTAGCTTGGACCTTTAAGCTTTAAACCTTTTAGACTTGTCTTGATAATATGCACCTTAGAATGATAACCTGGTTGATATTGTAATCTTGCAAACCTAGTTCTCCCTTGACTCTTTCAATACATGTCTACCCATGTGTTATCTTGCTAAGTGATGAACCTGTCCTCTAAGCTTAGTTGAATTTCTTAACTGGCATGTTTTGTGTTTTGAGCAATTCTGCTATGTCTGCTTTTGAAATGCAAGTGTATCTCTTCAAATTCTATCAATGAGTCATGTTCTCTCAATCTCATTTGCGATCTATACCATTCTAAGTTTGGCATTCTTGGCCGGCTAAAAGCCAAGGCTACCAAGGCTCTTACTATTGCCCTCCCTAGTGTGAGCACTGCTCGGGGTCCATTTGAGGCCCTTGTGAACTCTGACACACTAGGTCTTGGGGTCTTTTGGCCATCCTCTTTACTTCTGATACCTGAGTTATCTTAGACACCCTATTATTTCCTCATTCTATTTTCTGAAAATGCAAGTTGTTTTATTTAAAGTAATTTTTGGGCAACTCAGGTTTGGTCATGTGGTCAATTTGGACTTCTTGTTTTGGCTTGGGTTTTCTTTGTAATTTTTGGGTTGTGGTAATGAATATAGTCCCCTGTTAATTGGGTTGTGCTAATTTGGTGAAGAAGGAGTTCTGCTGAAGGCCCAAGCAATGCTGGGTATTTCTTTTGGGTCTGTTATAGATCCACTGTTATTGTATAATCCTTTGTAAATTACATTCATTATCGGACCTGTAATAACTTTGTAATAAACAATTGGGGGTATTAGTAAAATGGGGAAACGAGTATGTTTAATGCTTGCATGAAAGGGTAGCCAGCATGCTTATAGGAGTCATATGATATATTTATCCAACCTTCTATATGTATGCCTTTCAATTTTTGTTGCATTGTTAGAAATCATGCCATTAGGAAAATCACACACACACACTACTCGTCTACGATTAAACATGTGTTCAAATGCTTCATCTATTCTTATGTATACTGTTACGTTTTTCTAGACATCATGCCTATAGGAAGTAAATACTCCCTCAACTTGCATAACTACTTCCAAAATACATTAGAAATCATGCCTGTAGGATTTTAATTAGTTTATCGCTGTTGCTATTATGATGCTCACCTAGAGAACATGTCTATAGGGACTAAATATAGGAAATCATTTCCAATCGCCAATTTTTAGAGATCCTGCCTATAGGATATCACCACTCATTTTAATGTTAAACTCATGAAATGTTGTTTATCATTTAACTACGTCACCTTTAGAAAGAACGAGCAATTCTAAGTATTTTCCAATCTACTCACTGTCCTTTAACTGCGAAAATCACTTAGAAATCATGTCAATAGGTTTAATAAATTATTTCTTTAATAATCAGCTGCAATAACTATTTAATTATTTAGGGGTCATGTCTATAAGTGGTGCCTTGAAATGGCTGCTTGTGTGAGTCCACGGTCATCTAGAAATCATGTTTATAGGGCTTATCGATCCCTAATTTTGTCACAATCCTAAGACTGTCTAAACGCCTTGTGTGAGAATCGGTTTTGCGTGCATTTGCTGTTTAAGTGTGGATGCTAACTTTAGCCCTTAACTGTCCTTACCTGAAGTCCAACTTGTTTTGTATGTCGCCTATTTTTATCGTTTTGAGAAGCCTAAGTAAAGTCTAGAACCACTCAAATAGAGTTCCAATGCCTCCTAGACCGTAGGCATGGGACCGGTAGTGCACGCATAAGGTATGACCTAGAATTGAATTAGAAAGCTTTAGGTAAACAAGTTAAACAAAGTAATCGGGTAGCAGAAGATGATAATTTGTGCCCGCTGAATAATATTAGTAACTTATTTCAAGGGAGTTACAAAATATTATTTATGTTGCACGGGGAATTTCTTTAGGCTAAAAAAACTTAGGACCCCCTTTTTCTCTTCTTTATTCGTCTAATCATCTAATATAGGTATAATGGTTATATTCTTGTAATACTCACTTCTCATTATGCCAATGAATTCTTTTGAGCCTTACTCTATGTGTTTATCTTACCAATTTGTAATCCAAATAGGTTTTAGTTCGGCTGGGACCCACAGTTGTGGACCTCGAAGAGTGCCTAACACCTTCTCTTTGAGGTAATTTGAGCCCTTACCCTATCTTTGGTGGCGTTGACTAGTCAATCACAGTTATTTGCATAATAGGTGCCCTAATGCACCTTAATAATCGTTAGGTGACGACTCTTCTTTTCTTAATACCCCATCTCCTATCCAAAAGAGTTGTAATATGTCAAGTCCCGATTTCGCGAGAAAAAAGAGGCACGACAGCATGGCGACTCTGCTGGGGATTTACACTTAGGCTCTTACCATAATGATTTTGGCTTATGTGATTTTGTTTTTTGTTATAAATGCGCATCCCTTCCCTTCTCCACCTTTATATTATAACATGCACATTCCTCTCCTTCTCCACCTTTATATATTTAAATTTGCTATAACATGCACATCCCTTCCCTTCCCCACCTTTATTTGTTTAAATTTGTTATGACATATGCATCCCTTCCCCGTTCACCATTATTTTCTACGCCTACTCTTTATTTTGTTTAAAGATTGCTATATCATGCTTGTCCCATCCCTACTCCCCTACTTGTTTTCTCGTACATATTTCACAAACTAACTTCTTCCTTTGTCTTTATTTCTTATTTTTTTTTTCATATTTTACCTTATTACTGCATTTACTGCTTTTGGATATTTATCATGCAAATACTTGGCAACGTGTTATTATCTATGCATAAAGCATGTTCCATATCATACTCCACACATGCCAATTATCAACATAGTGGCGCTTAATGAGTGTCCGCGCTCTTCCAAAATTACCTTTTTTAAAATCGGAAAGGTTTATTTGCATTTATACTAGTCGATGAGTGGTATAGTCGGCAGTCCCGTGCCTTTCCCTCTCAAGTTTTCCACTGGAGATTACCACTCTAGACCATTCTAGAAACCTTACTCCAACATCAAATGTACATGCATCATGTTAACCCTAGTACGAGTTATGACGTTGTTAACGTAATAGCCCGCTAAGATAAGCCTTGTCAAAAGTCCGACGGGATTTCCACTATCCCAATATGACAATATGTTGATCATTATTGTGTAAATAGTCGGATCTGTAGGGGAAAGGGTTAACTTTGTTTGCTTGCAAGAAATGAGGCACGAAGTCCCAAGGTTCGGCATGGTCCAAAACATCCCACCCCTGCTGCTTGACTGGTGGAAAAATCTCGCGCCTTGCGACAAGAATCATGTGAGAAGGGTCCTTGGTAATATGCCGTCCTTTCTAGACATCCAAACAAATAGGGCATTGATCGAGGCCGCTACCATGTTTTATGACGAGAAAAGGGCCGTCTTCCATTTTGGTGACGTAGAAATGACTCCTCTCCTGGAAGAAATAGGAGGCTTCGCTAAGCTGCCATGGGATAGTCCAGGGTTATTGGTGCTAGAAAATCGCACCCCTCGCGATTTTATAAAGATGTTGGATTTCAAGAAAAATAATGAATTGCTCTATTTGAAGAAGTCATACATCCCACTCGCATTCCTTTATAAGCGTTATGGACACAGCAAGTCATATCACCTTCATCATAATGAACTCGCCGTTACTTCCTTGGGTTGGACGCACCGTCGAGTTTATGTGTTCATTATCTGCTTCTTGAGGTTGCTGGTATTTCCAATAAAAGGGGGAAGGATACACACTCACATAACCATGGTCGCCAATACTTTGATGGAAGGCATCGAGGGGCAAATCTATACTATCATCCCCATGATCGTAGCTGAAATGTACCACGCTCTAGATCGCTGCAAACAGGGATTCAGGCACTTCGAAGGTTGTAATTTGTTACTGCAATTCTGGTTGTTAGAACAATTTCATAGGGGAGAGTAATGCCAAGAGCTTCTGCATTGACCGTTGAATGACTACATAGCTTACCATCACCCAAAGAAGATGACATTTATCCTAGACAGGTTTGCACAAATTGGAAATGCTGTACGTTGGGTACGTTTCTTCAGTAATCTGAAAGACGAGAAGGTACATTAGATGTTTGAATGGTACCCTAGCAGTGAGTTCATCATCAGGTCAAGAGAGACTACTCATTTGGTACTGATCGGGTTGAGGGGTATTTATCCTTATGCTCCCATAAGGGTAATGAGACAAGCATGGAGGAAACAGGTTATACCTCGAGTTTCCGAAATGGTCCAATACAAAGCAAATTTTAAAGGGGACGTCTTCCCATTCAAGTTCGAGGCACAACACATGTGGAACCAGAAGGTTATTGTGGAAAAAGATACTATCAAGAAAGATAGGTATCATGCTGGCCATGTGTACTTCTACCCACCATCGTTTGGTAGACTATATAACAAGAGACGTCAAGCCGGGAATTAATCTGAAAAATAGGATCATAGATGATGCTGCCGAAGTGCAAGTCAGGTATAGGATGTTACGCAAAAGGGTATTCGAGTATGAAGCCAGGAATTTGGAAAAACACAAAGTTGATATGGAAGCAATCAATGAGTGGAGAGAAATTGCTACTAAGTTAACAGAGAGATTGGAATATTTAGAGCAACGGTTGATGGAGCTTGAGGCAAAGATGAGGAAGAGACTCTCGGATTGTCAGAACACGGACGGCAACGAAGCGGGGTATCTAGAAAAGGCTTACCTACTATTGGATATGCGCGACCTGGGAAACCTGATTGATTGATCTAAAAGAGACAAGCACGGGGAAGGTCCTTCTGGGGCCAAGTAGATTAGGGAACAATGTTCTTTACTGATTTCTATATTTATTTTAGATTTCAATTGTAGTAAGGCAAATTCCATTTGTAACTTTCTTATTAGCATCGATTTAGTAAGGTTTTTTTTTGCATTAATGAGATGACGCAATTACTGGCATCAATTTTCTCCAAGTCTATTTGTCGCTTAGGCCTACCTCGGGCACAACGAGGTCCCAAAAATTAGGACACGAATTTATTATATAATCTTGCAAAACATGTTCAATATCGCAAGAATTCTTTCAAACCCCTTACTAACTTGGTTACCTTTGTTTGTTTTTCTTTCTTTTGATTATTCCCATTCCCCAAGGTTAGTTCGTGCATGCTAGCATCATCATCATATCACATTAGATCCATAGGTCCTCCACCTCCTCCTCCACCGGGTGATCCCAAAGAGAAAAGAAAAGGGAAAGGGAAAATGGACGATTTGAGTGGTATCAGAAAAGATAACACCAACATAGTAGAAAATGTCAAAACTTCAGACAGTCGGAGCACCCCGACACAAAATGAACTGGTCTTACGTCTAGAATAGAAGATTTTGGAACTACAAGGAGAACTTGAGCAGGTTCAGAACTTGGCAAACCTCTCTGTCACTATAAATGTCCCCGATATTAACCAGCAAAATCCAAGTACCCAAAACCAAGCACCACAAAAAAATCCACAAAACCATAATACACCACCAAACTATCCTACATCACAGTACCCTACACCTCCTCAAAACCTTAACCCTCCTCCAGTGCCAACTCTGCAACAACATCATCACCATCTAACTCAATACCCGAAGACTACTGCTTATCATACTCCTCAAGATATACCACAACCTACTCTTGATCTTCAAAACTCAAAAAATGATCACCCTTATACCCAGGTCCTCAGAGTCAACCAAAGAAACCCGATATACGTGGAGACCTTACCCCACACCCCACAACAAATCCTATAAACACCCAAATCAATTGAGAAGGACCCGCTCATCAAGAATATGCGGAAGAACTCAAAAATCTCTCTGGCAGAGTTCAAAATGTCGAAGGCGGTAAAGTGTTAAAGGTTTGAATTATGAAGATTTGTGCATTCAACCTGATGTAGAACTATCGGAGGGTTACAAACCTTCCAAGTTCAAAATGTTCGACGGAACTAGCGATCCAAAAGTGCACCTGAGGACCTATTGTGATAAGCTTGTAAGAGTGGGAAGAAATGAACAAATCCGCATGAAGTTGTTCATGAGAAGCCTTACACGGGATGCATTGTCCTAGTACATCAGTCAGAATCCGAAGAAGTGGTCGAGTTAGGTAGGCATGGCATCAGACTTTATGGATAGATTCAGGTTCAATACAGAGAATGCACCATATGTTTTCTACATTCAGAACCTCAAAAGAAAACAACGAAAACCTTCCTCGAGTATGCTACTCAATGGAGATCTGAAGCCGCAAAAGTGAGGCCAACACTTGAAGAAGAATAGATAAATAAATTCTTCGTCAGAGCTCAAGACCCGCAGTACTATGAAAGGATGATGGTTATTGAAAACCATAAATTCTCTGACATCATCGAGATGAGAGAAACAATATAATAAGGAATTAAGAGTGGAATGGTGACAAATTTTGAAGCATTGCAGGCCACAAATAAAGCTCTGCAATCAGGAGGTATCCCGAAGAAGAAAGATGTAGGTGCAGTGATGGTAGCCCAAGGTCCAAAATCCCCTCTCACATACCAAACACCTTCACCCACATACCAGCCTTCACCCCCCGTATACCAACAACTTGCTGCCACCTACCACACATATAACACCCAACCCGCATATTATCACTCACCACCACCCGCCTGCCAAAATTACCAAAATCCAAGACAAAACTTCGACATCAGACCACCCAGACAATACACCCCGATCACTGAGCCTATAGACCAATTGTATGAGAGACTGAAGGTTGCTGGCTACATCACTCCTACTCCTGTCGTCGCTATGGAAAACTCTTCTCAGTGTGTGAACCAAAAAAAGACATGTGCCTATCACTCGGGAACGAAGGACCATATCATTGATGAGTTTCGCACTTTGAAAGACAAGATCCAGACACTAATCGACAACAAGGTCATACAAGCAAAAGAAGCCGCACCCAATGTTCGCAACAATCCTCTCCCGGATCACAGAGGCGATGGAGTGAATGTGATAGAGACCGATGAGGAATGGGATCTGTAAGGGTCAATTGGACTCATTGGGGAGGGAGATAATCCTAAAACATCTCCAGTCACCCTCACGCCCATTGTGATACAAACCCAACAACCATTTGAAGTCGAGATAACCACACCCGCACCATTTGAAGCCGAGGTAACCACAACTGCACCGTTTGAAGTTGAGGTGACCACACCCTTCACTGTGATGGTAGCACACATGCCATCTTATAAGTCTAATTTTGTACCCTGGGATTATGTTGCAGAAGCAAGAAGGAAAGGAAAAGCAAAAATGGAAGAAATAGGTGCAGCACAGGGCATGACTAAAACTGGCAGGGTTTATACACCTGAGCACTTGGGGAGAACAAGAAAAGAAGTTGCATCTTAGCCGCCTGTCACTGAAACCGGCCCTGAAGACCTTTGGAGGAAAGTTCAAGCGAGAGAATACTCCGTGGTTGACCATTTGAACAAAACTCCCACTCAGATATCCATCTTATCACTGCTGCAAAACTCTAAGACACACCGGGGTGCCCTGATGAAGGTGCTGAGTGAAGCTTATGTACCCACCAACATCACTAGTGGGGAAATGGCCAACATAGTCAGACATGTATTGGAAAGCCATAAAATCACTTTTCATGAAGACGAGCTACCACCGGAAGAATTAAGTCACAACAAGGCACTACATATCACAGAGCAATTTGAAGATAAATTCATCGCCAAGGTCCTGATAGATGAGGGTTTGAGTCTCAATATATGTCCAATAACCACTTTGAAGAGGTTGGGTAAAGTCTTACACGAGATACAAGCAGGGAGAATGAATGTAAAGGCACTCGATGGATCTCAAAGGGTCAAATCGGAGAAATTAACCTCAACCTACAGATGGGATAGACCTAGTTCAATGTTGAGTTTCAGGTGTTGGACATATCTTCTACTTACACTCTATTGTTGGGACGACCCTGGATACATGATGCGGGGAAATGGCTTCTACTCTACATCAGGCCGTGAAGTTTGAATGGAACCATCAAGAGGTGATCAGAGACGGTAGTAATCCCATCTATACCAATCAGACTGTTCCAGTCATTGAGAACATGAGGAATTTGGGTGGAGAAACATATCATCGCATTGAGCGCGTTAACGCGATTGAAAAGGACAAATGGTGGATCAACAAAATAGAAAGCATAGTGTTATGGGCATAGTATGAACCTGGCAAGGGTCTCGGCAAGAATCTTCAAGGGATCATCAAACCGGTACAACCAAAGCGTCATGGTACAACTTTCGGGCTTGGGTACGAATATACTTGGCAAGAGTACCAAGTTTGGTCGCCACCATGGCGCGTTCCTTATTATCCACTGGAACAATCGGTGCCACAGTTGCAGCAGACATTTCATCAAGCTGACATAATGTGGGGATCTGAGGAAGATGAAGTCTTAGCCGGCATGAGGAATTTATTTCTAGATGAAGAAGATATGGATTGTAATGCAATAGTTGAGGAGGAGGAGGAGGAGGAATACCTTCCTATTCAGATAATGGAAAAAGGAGTTGTTCTCAAGAATGGAATGCTGCACCATCTCGGGCCCGTCGAGTTCCTGGGTAGCTTGGCAATTAGCATCAAACATTTTTCTTAAAGCACTTTTTTAGCATCTAAGACACTTTCAGTATTTTGTCTTAAACGTACTTCGTTTTGAAATAATTGCTCGATCCATCGAGCTGTATTTGTTGATGTTTTCAAGGTTTTATTAATGCATTACTATTTTTTATATTTATTATTTTTCTTTACATTTTCTCTCTACAACATTATTATTACCAATCACCCGATGAACCCACAACTGTGACATGTAATGAGAAAACACAACATAAGGATAGTGATTCAGAGGATTTGGAAGATGATATAATACCTGAGGAAATTGTCAGAGAAGTGGAGAATTTTTAAAACAAGCCCAAGTCTTATTTGGACGAGGTTGAAACCATTAACTTAGGGAATTCTGAAATTGTCAAGGAAACGCGTATAAGAACTCACCTATCACCATCAGAGAAGGAAGAATATGTTCGATTCCTAAAAGAGTATGAAGATATCTTCGCATAGTCCTATGATGATATGAATGGTTTGAGCACATCCATAGTGGCTCACAAGCTACCCACCGATCCCATATGTCCACCGGTAAAAACAAAGCTCAGAAAGTTCAAGACGGATATGAGTTTGAAGATAAAAGAGGAGATCATCAAGCAAATCAAAGCCAAGGTTCTCAGGGTGGTTGAATATCCGACATGGTTGGCCAACATTGTGCCAACTCCGAAGAAAGATGGGCAAGTCAGAGTGTGTGTTGATTACCGAGATTTGAACATATCAAGTCCCAAAGATGATTTCTCATTGCCCAATATATACATATTGATCGATAACCGTGCCAAGCATGAGCTCCAGGCCATTGTGGATTGATTTGTGGGGTATCATCATATTTGGATGGATGAGGAGGACGCCGAAAAGACAGCCTTTATCACGCCATGAGGGATGTGCTATTATAAGATGATGCCGTTTGGTTTGAAGAATGCCGAAGCAACTTACACGAGATCCATGACAACCATTTTCCACGACATGATGCACAAGGAAATAAAGGTGTATGTGGATGACGTTATCATCAAATCCAAAAAGAGCATAGATCATATAACAGACTTAAGGAAATTTTTTGATCGGCTTCGAAGGTACAATTTGAAACTGAATTCTACAAAGTGTGCCTTTGGAGTACCTTCCAGAAAATTGCTAGGATTCATCATCAGTCGCTGAGGGATTGCATTAGACCCGTCAAAGGTCAAAGCTATCCAGGACTTGCCACCTCTGAAAAGTAAGAAAGATGTGATGAGCTTCTTAGGGCGCCTCAATTACATCAGCCGTTTCATAGCACAATCAACCGTGATATGTGATCCAATTTTCAAAATGCTAACGAAAGATGCCCCAACAAGCTGGACTAAAGAATGACAGAAGGACTTCGACAAGATCAAAGAGTATTTATCTAGGCCACCTGTCCTGGCCCCACCAGAGCCAGGAAGACTTTTGCTGGTTTATTCGTCTGTACCAGATGAGGCTTTTGGTTGTGTTCTGGGACACCATGTCAAGACTGGGAGAAAGAAGCAGGCAATATATAATTCGAGTTAGAAATTTACATCTTACAAAGTCGGTACTCTTTGTTGGAATGTATCTGCTGTGCCTTGACATGGATAGCTCAAAAGTTGAGGCATTATTTATTTGCATATACCACATACCTCATATAAAGGATGGATCCATTGAAATACATCTTCCAAGAACCCATGCATACGGGAAAGTTAGCAACGTGGCAAATAATCTTGAGTGAGTTCAACATCACCTATGTAACTTAGAAGGCAGTCAAAGGGCAAGCATTGGCAGATCATCTGGTAGAAAATCCTGTTGACGGAGAATATGAACCATTGAAAACATATTTTCCCAACGAAGAGGTATCATTCGTAGGAGAAGACATCACCGAAGCATATGATGGTTGGAGAATGTTCTTCGACGGAGTCGCAAACTTTAAATGAGTGGGTAACGGAGCTGTCTTAATATCAAAAACTGGCCAACACTATCCGGTATATGCAAAACTCATATTTCCTTGTACCAACAATATGGCAGAATATGAGGCTTGCATCATGGGGCTCAGGTTGGCCATTGAGATGAATGTTCAGGAGTTGCTAGTAATTGGAGATTTAGATCTTTTGGTGCATCAGGTTTTAGGAGAATGGGCTACCAAGAACACCAAGATATTATCATATCTATACTGTGTACAGGAATTGATCAAGAGGTTCACGAAGATAGAATTCAAACCTGTTCCGAGGGTTCAGAATGAGTTTGCAGATGCGTTGGCTACTCTATCTTCCATGATACAACACCCAGACAAGAATTTCATTGATCCTATCCCAATAGGAATTCATAAGCAACCGAATTATTGTGCTTATGTTGAAGAAGAAAGTGACGTAAATCTGTGGTTCCATGACATCAGAGAGTACTTGGCAAAGGGAGATTATCTAGAACACGCAACTCATATTCAAAAGCGTACACTCTGAAGGTTAGCCAACCATTTCTTTCAAAGTGGAGAAATTCTACACAGAAGGACTCCAGACCTGGGATTGTTACGATGTGTTGATGCCAAGGAAGCATCCAGTCTGCTTGAGGAAATATACGCGGAGACCTGTGGACCGCACATGAATGGTTTCGTCCTAGACAAGAAAATACTAAGAGCAGGATATTTCTGGATGACTATGGAAACAGATTGCATCAAGTATGTCCAGAAGTGTTATCAATACCAGATACATACTGATATGATATGAGTGCCACCCAATGAACTCAATGCAACAAGTGCGCTTGGCCTTTCTTCGCTTGGGGCATGGATGTCATTAGTCCAATCAAACCCACTGCTTCAAATGGGCATAGGTTCATTCTAGTGGCCATAGACTATTTCACAAAATGGGTAGAGGCCGCATCTTACAAAGTTGTGACTAAGAAAGTTGTCACGGATTTTTTTTGGGACTGCATTGTCTGTCGGTTCGGAATTCCAAAGTCAATTATCACCGAAAACGCCGCCAATCTCAACAATGATATAATGAAGACCAAGTGTGAAACCTTCAAGATCAAGCATAAGAATTCCACAACATATAGGCCACAGATGAATGGAGTTGTAGAAGCCGCCAACAAGAACATCAAGAAGATACTAAGGAATATGGTAGATAAGTACAAGAAATGACACAAGAAGTTTCCGTTTGCTCTGCTTGGGTATCGTACCATGATTCGCACATAAACTGGGGCAACTCCCTATTTATTGGTCTACGGTACATAAGCAGTTTCCTGCTGAAGTGGAAATCTCTTCGTTAAAAATCATACAGGAAGCTGAGCTCAGCTACGCAGAATGGGTACAAAGTCTCTATGAACAACTGGCTCTCATTGATGGAAAGAGAATGAATGCGGTATGTCAGACCGAGGCAATTCGCACCTGGTCAGCTGGTGCTAAAGCGAATCTTCCCACATCAGGATGAAGCCAATGGGAAGTTCTCACCTAACTAAAAAGGTCCTTACATGGTTCATCGAGTACTAACAGGAGGAGCCTTCATACTTGCAGAAATAGACGGAGAGATTTTGCCAAAACATATCAACTTAGACGTAGTCAAGAGATATTATGTTTCATATTGTTTACATTTCTTCACTTGATGTAACTGAACTACGCTTGATCTGATTCCCGTTTAAGAAGGGATACGTAGGCAGCCCTGTGGGTTTGGTCAAATCTCAATAAAATCTTCATTTTCCCCTGATCATACATTGGGACAAGATCACAAGTTCACTTTGTCATATGTGGAACAGCCAAAAGTATTGCATTTAAACTAGGGCAGAATTTTGAGGGGGCACAGAGGTTCAAATGCCTCTAAATGTGTCACGGTCACCAGTTCATCTAAATTATTTGATATTGCACACTACTACATTTCTAATAACTATATTTTTACAAAAGCACGCATATTTTTTGAAAACTTTGTTTCTATGACAGGAAGATGATGCCAAGGGTAACTCAAACAGGGGCCTCAAGACAGGCGAACCAGGAAGACGAAAGCACGAACCGACCTTCCCCCCATAGAACTCATAGTCTTTTCTTTTGATACATGCACGATAAGACAATGATATCTGCAGATACATCAAATCACCGCCTCCAAGACAACAAATTATCTAGCGTGAACATCTCCAGCTATGAAATACTCTAGTTTCTCATTATCACTCATCGTTTTCTTGCATGAGGCTAAGCATTAACTCTCTAATTGGATGAGACTAAGCACTGTCTCCTCTTATTACATGAGTCTAAGTATTTCCTCCCTAATTGCATAAGTCTAATCACTGTCTTTCCCTTCATGAGACTAAGCATTGTCTCACCTTCTTGCTTGAGGCTAAGCATTGCCTCCCTAATTGCATAAAGCTAAGCACTGCCTTTCCCTGTATGAGACTAAACATTGTCTCCTTTATTGCATAAGGTTAAGCATTGAATTTCTTTGCATGAAACTAAGCATTGTATCCTCTTTTTGCATGAGGCTAAGCATTGGCTCCCTAACTGCATAAGGCTAAGTACTGCCTTCTCTCGCATGAGACTAAGCATTGTCTCCTCTTTTGCATGAGGCTAAACATTGCCTCCCTAATTGCATGCGACTAAGCCTTGTATTCTCTTCTTGTATGAGGCTAAGCATTGCCTCCCTAATTGCATAAGGATGAGCATGCCTTTCCCTGCATGAGACTAAGCATTGTCTCCTCTTTTTTCATGAAGCTAAGCATTGACTCCCTAATTGCATTAAACTAAGCATTGTTCCTCTTCTTGCATAAGTCTAAGAATTGCCTCCCTATATGCATAAGGCTAAGCACTGGTTTTCCCTGCGCAAGACTAAGAACTGTCTCTATTTCTTGAATGAGGCTAAGCATTGCCTCCGTAATTGTACAAGGCTACGCACTGCCTTTTCTTGGCACGAGACTAGGCCCTATCTCCCTTCCTCTGCATGAGACTAAGAACCATCTCCATTTCTTGCATGAGGCTAAGCATTGCCTCCGTAATTACATAAGGCTAAGCACTGCCTTCTTTACATGAGACTAAGCATTGTCTCCCCTCCGTTGCATAAGAATAAGGTCAAGCACTATCCCCATTATTGCATAGGGCTAAGTACTTCCCTCATCTCATACAAGACTAAGCCTGGTCTTGTCTCGTCCTCACATATGGCTGAGCATCATATCTATGCATTTCAAAGGCTGAAATATCGCCATTTTTTCCAAAGGCGTAATAGTCTGAAGGCACCATCCTCATAGCTGGTCCATGGCCCGAGGATCTCTTGAAACTGCACACCATTATTCAAAGACATCATAGTCCAGAGGCACCATCCTCATTTCCCGAGGTCACCATTTCATGGCCTGCGAATTCCTTATCATACGCTTCATGGCCCAGGACTTTATCCTCACCATCCGAAGATAACATGCATGGTCCAAAGGGAATTTGCATCATGTTTAAATTCTCGCAATAACCCATATATATTTTTAGTCATCGTGTTTTATGTTTTGCAGGTAATTAGGGAAGTAACCGTTCTTCAAAGGGGAGAAATCCTTGCTCCGGTTTCCGTTAACAACGTTCACATCCTGTAATTGCTTCAAACGTAATAGACATTACCCGCCTTATACTCTATGACCATTTAGACATCTGCTCTGCGATACATCCGTAACATTTAAAATTCACACTCATGACTTCACATAAATTCGTCAGATACTATCCTACCCAAAAGAACCCTCTTTGAAACATGCGAGTATTCCTATAGCAACTCCATCGGCCTTGTTCACCGTTGGATCGAGAACTACACACGGCTTAACTCACGTAATACCAGGGACTTGAAGACAACTCACGAATCAGGGTTCGGCCTCCATTTTTCCAAATCACATCATTCCTCACTCAATTTGGCCAAAATTGGTCATCATTTTCTTACCCGACAATTCTTTCATCATTCCCGGATATAGAGGGGCAGCTGTTGATACCCAATTTTACGCTTATATTTTTGAAATAGTATATACTTTCAAAATGTCATCTTTTCATCATTATTTAATTTACAAGCATTTTTAAAATAAGTTTTAGAGTTTTAAAATTAATTTTCTTGCATTTAAATTACTTAAATTATCCCTTTAAATTATTTATGATGACGTAATCATCCAAATTTATTATTTGTATCCACATATATGTTTCATAATTTTACTTCATTTAATATAATTATGTTTGTATTTTAAAGCTATTTACATAAATTTGCAATAATAACCTATATTCTATGCATAGTTACATTTTATTGTATTTTTTGGGCTAAATATCATTTTTTATATTTTTTTTTAGTATTCTAAATAATTTTACTGCATAAGTGATGTTTTTATTATTTATTAATCTCTTTTATAAATTATTTTTAAATGAATTTCACATATTTAATTTATAGCCCAATACAAGGCTAGTTCCGGACCAAATCAGGCTCAAAACCTTTGGCCCACTCCACTTAACCCTTCAGGAGCCCAACCAAATGAACCCTTTAAAAATCCTATCGCGACCCGTTGCGTTTAACCCACCCCATTTCTTATTCAATCCTGGCCATTGATCTTCAAAGATCAACGGCCCATAATAAATCCCCATATCTCCTTATATCCCCAAACTCAAACCCTAAAGCCCCATTCTCCATTTTCACTGTCCCTATACTCTCTCATGTCTACTCTCACACTAAACCCTAGCAACCATGGAGATCCGTTGTTATTCTTTCCTTATACGCGTCTATACGCGGGTTTACTTGCCTTTTCTTGCTACTATTACTCATTTTATGGTAACTTTCGTTATCATTTCACTTATGGCAAGCCAGATCCGACTTTGATTCTATGGTTCTGGATGCTATTGTGGTCCTATGCACGGGAGAAGAGAAAATCTCTCTTATATATGGTATATCTCTGCTGATTCTGCTATGATTGGGGCTTGCGAATGATTTGTCGTAAGTTCGATTCCAACTAGGGTTTGGATTCCGAATTTTCTTTTACTAGTTCTATTATAGATTGCATGCGATATTTTCTTTCCTGATTTAGGTTTGATTGATTGTTTTCCTTGTTCGTCCGTCTCAATTTCCACATTATATAAACCCTCCCCTCTTCCCCCTTTTTGGACAGACTTTACTCAAGAAATTCTTACCACTGGTTTTACTAAAAACTCAAAGTTGTTACTCTATTCTCTCATTATCTACTTTGGCTCTTGGCCAGCTGAAAGCCAAGGCCACCGAAATTCGACTTTTTCAACTCTTTTGGTGCGAGCACTGCCCGGGGTTCACTCAAAGCCCTTGGGAACTCTGGCGCACAAAGATATTGGGCTATATTGTTCTTTGTTAGTGTTCGGAATATTGTAGAATTTGTTCTTCCTTGTTTGTCTATTTTTCAACTAATAATTGATATGTTTCTTAGCTTTTATAATTTCATTCTTCTATGTTCATGATTTGCACCTCTGAAATTTCGTGACCTAATATGTTTCCTAAACCATCCTTGAGTGCAATTTTGTTGGCATTGAACTTGTTTCATGATCTGAACCTCTTTAGCATTTATTTTACCTAAATTTCCAGTTCTGAAATACGTATTTGTTTATGCCTAACTTGAATAATTTGGACTCTCTTAAGTTCGATTAGCTAATGTATTTTGAGTTACTTCTGTCTACAATCTTTTAGTTTTTACACTTGTGTTGAAACCTATTTAGTATTACCCAAAAGCAGCTAGTTTGAGGTGTGCTATTTGAACATGCTTTTCTTGAATAATTTAGACCCTCTTAAGTTCGTAATAGTCTATTGTGTTGATGTCTACATTTGCTATTTGACATAAGATTGCCTCCCCCCTGTTCTAAATTCCTATAATGGCTGACTTGTATATGTAATTAGTTCTAATCTAGGTTAGGGTCTCCACTATCAACTATGACTTGTTTCCCTGTCAATGTGTTCCTTAACATGTCTTTAGTTTGCATAATCATGTATCCTTAGTGATTATTTGAGACTTTTAGAATGGCCATCTCAATTATGTTTTCTCACCATGTCAGATGTTGTTTTGCCTCATGATGTAAGTTTAACATGGTTGTCTTGTGATATTGTGATAATCCTTAGCATAACTTGGACCTTTAAGCTTTAAAACTTTTAGATTTGTTTTGATAATATGCACTTTAGAATGATAACTTGGTTGATCTTGTAATCTTGCAAACCTAGTTCTCCCTTGACTCTTTCGATACATGTCTGCCGATGTATTATCTTGCTAAGTGATGAACATATCCTCTAAGCTTTATTGAATTTCTTGACTGGCATGTTTTGTGTTTTGAGCAATTCTGATATGTCTGCTTCTGAAATGAAAGTGTATCTCTTTAATTCTGTCAATGAGCATGTTATCTCAATCTTATTTTCTCTCTATACCATTATAAGTTTGGCATTCTTGGCCGGCTGAAAGCCAAGGACACCAAGGCTCTTACTATTGCCCTGCCTAGTGTGAGCACTGTTTGGGGTCCATTTGAAGCCCTTGTGAACTCTAACACACTAGAGCTTGGGGTCTTTTGGCCATCCTCTTTACTTCTGATACCTGAGTTATCTTAGACACCCAATTCCTTCCTCATTCTATTATCTGAACATGCAAGCTATTTTTTTAAAGTAATTTCTGGGCAACTCAGGTTTGGTCATGTGGTCAATTTGGACTGTCTTGTTTTGGCTTGGGTTTTCTTTTTAATTTCTGGGTTGTGCTAATGAATATAGTCCCCTGTTAATTGGGGTGTGCTAATTTGGTGAAGAAGGAGTTCTACTGAAGGCCCAAGCAATGCTGGGTATTTCCTTTGGGCTTGTTATAGATCCACTATTATTGTATAATCCATTGTAAATTACATTCATTACTGGGCCTGTAATAACTTTGTAATAAACAATTGGGGGTATTAGTAAAATGGGGAAACAACTATGTTTAATGCTTGCATGAAAGGGTAGCCAGCATGCTTATAGGAGTCATATGATTTATCTATCCAACCTGCAATATGTATGCCTTTTTAAATTTTGGTTGTACTATTAGAAATAATGCCATTAGGATAATCACACACACACACACACTACTCGTCTACCATTAAACATGTGTTCAAATGCTTCATCTATTCTTATGTTACTTCTACGTGTTTCTAGACAGCATGCCTAAAGGAAGTAAATACTCCCTTAACTTGCATAACTACTTCCAAAATGCATTAGAAATCATGCATGTAGGATTTTAATTAGTTGATCGTTGTTGCTATTATGATGATCACCTAGAGAACATGTCTATATGGACTAAATATAGGAAATCAGTTCCAATCACCAATCTTTAGAGATCCTGCCTATAGGTTATGACCACTTGTTTTAATGTTAAGCTCTTCAAACGATGTTTATCGTTTAACCATGTCACTGTTAGAAAGCACGAGCAATTCTAAGCATTCCAGTCTATTCACTGTCCTTTAACTACGAAAATCACTTAGAAATTATGTCAATAGGTTTAGTAACTTATGTCTTTAATAATTAGCTGCAATAAATGTTTAATTATATATGAGTCATGTCTATAAGTAGTGCCTTAAAATTCCTGCTTGTTTGAGACCACGGACATCTAGAAATCATGTTTATAGGGCTTAACGATCCCTAATTTTGTCCCAGTCCTGAGACTGTCTAAACTCCTTGTGTGAGAACCGGTTTTGCGTGCATTTGCTGCTTAAGTGTGGAGGCTAACTTGAGCCCTCAACTGTCCTTACCTGAAGTCCAATTTGTTTTGTATGTCGCCTAGTTTTATCGTTTTGAGCAGCCTAAGTAAAGTCTAGAACTACTCAAATAGAGGTCCAATGCCTCCTGGACAATAGGCATGGGACTGGTAGTGCACGCATAAGGTACGACCTAGAATTGAATTAGAACGCGTTAGGTAAACAAGTTAAACAAAGTAATCGGGTAGCAGGAGATGATAGTGTGTGTCCGCTGAATAATATGAGTAACTCCTTATTTCAAGGAAGTTACAAAATATTATTTATGTTGCACGGAGTGATCCTTCAGGCTAAAAAAACTTAGGACCCCCCCCCCCCTTTATTCTCTTCTTTATTCGTCTAATCGTCTAATCTAGGTATAATGGTTATATTCTTGTAATACTCACTTCTCATTGTGTCACTGGATTCTTTTGAGCCTTACTCTCTGTGTTTATCTTACCTATTTGTAATCCACATAGTTTTAAGTTCGGTCGGGACCCATAGTTGTGGACCTCAAAGAGTGCCTAATACCATCTCTTTGAGGTAATTTGAGTCCTTATCCAATCTTTGGTAGCATTGACTAGTCAAACAGAGTTATTTGCATAATAGGTTCCCTAACACACCTTAATAATCGTTAGGTGGCGATTCTTCTTTCCTTAATACCCCATCTCCTGTCCAAAAGAGTTGTAATATGTCAAAGCCTGATTTCATAAGAAAAAAGGGCGCGACACCTGTTACAAAGAAAACATTTATGAAAGAGTTGTAGATGTTGTACAAAAAGTTATTCGTATACATGAAAAGTGTTATATAAAATTTGAAAGTTCAAAGCGTGAAACTTCCTCAAATTATTCATGAAACTTCTACGAAGTATTCCTTTTTCTTCTTCTATCATATATTTACACCAATAAGAAATTGAGACGTCTTCTTCATTAGTGTCGTTTATAAAAGGGCCCACTTTTATAATAATTCATTTCTATCAAAATCAGGAAATATTAAAGCATTTTTAAATGCAAGTTCAAAATCTAAAGAGTAAAACAAAAACTCAACATCAAAATAAGCAACGGTTTATATAGTAAACTTGGCTAAAACAAAGGTACTTGTTTGTTATCGAACCCCAAAACAAGATAGGGGTAAAAACTAACATCCATTCCAAAAAGAAAATAAACGGAAAAAAAATTCCCATCAAAAAGTTTTAAATAAAACTAAGTTATGAAAAACACTAAGGGGAAGCACCCAATGTGGCATCATCAGCAACAGGAGAAGATTCAGCTTGGGGAGTACGGGCTTGAACACTAACTTCACCAGGAGTAGGATCATCACTTTCGAGAACATCAACCTCAGGTGAGGAAAAGCTTTGAATTTGCTGAATTTTTTCAATCATTTCTTTAGCTTTAGCGATCTCGGCATTCAGGTCAAAGTCTTCCTGGCTAGCCTTCATCAAAGTGTCACGACCCAAAATCCATAAGATCGTGATAGCGCCGGACACCATTGCCAGGCAAGCCAATCATTAAATAGTTAAGTTAAATTCTTGTTTTAACATTTTTGAAATTATTACCTTTAACCTATTACGTAATAACTAAACAAAATCCGTTAAGTAAATACGACAATTTAATATTTCATTTTTATAAAATATATCCCATACACATCCCAGAACCCGGAGTCACAAGTGCATGAGCAAATTCTAACAATTTCACAAATACTACAAAGCTTGTCCGAAATTCAAATTGGACAAGGAATTTAAAATGAAAATAAACACAATATGAGGGAGACTCTATCAGCTGCAGATCGCCTCAAGATGATGCAGCTCGCCTAAGTCTCCAAATCAGCCACTTCACTATGAAAGTACATGTGCAATAAAAATGCACAGCAAGTGTAGCATGAGTACGAAAATAACGTGTACTCAGTAAGTATCCCGCCTAACCTCAGAGAGGTAGTGACGAGAGGTCGAATTAGACACTTACTATAAGTCGGTTAATTTTAATCAAGTGAGGTGCTAATCATGAGTGTCATAGACAATTAGATAATAATCAGGGATAAGAAACATCAGACTTATTTCACATTTTACACATCAATTCTTCTTCTTTTTAACTGGCAATTAAGAATTTCTCTAGGCCGATAAACATGTATAAATCATAGGAAATACGCTACAATTATCATGCGCAAACAAAGTGCCGAGGGTCGAACGACGCGGACCAACAATAATAAACTGTGCGTTGTCTAGGGTCGAACGGCTCAAACCATAGATGCATCTATTTTCCCCGCTCGCGAATCGGTCATGCGACGCGGTCAACATAATATAATAAGGCTAACATGCTCGCGAATCATACCTGCGACTCAGGTGCTCATATGTACACATATTCACATAATAAATCCGCATTTTTATCAAGAAAGAAGTTACTTAGGAAAGTGGTAAAATTCTCCTTAAAGGAACACGAAAAATAGCATTTAAATCTTTGTTTTGAAACTCATTTGCCAAGTTTAATAATATTCAATAATATAACCTTATCAGGAATACAATTATCCATGGAGGAATCAATTCTTTTTCTAGATGATTAAGAAAATGAACTCTAGTCTTCTTAGGTATTCAATTACTATTTCAATCATATTAGCGGTCTAATATTACTGGCAAGATCACAAGTACGACAGACAAGGCATGCTAGTGGGTCCTAGACTACCCGGACATAAGCATAATTAGTAGCTACGCACGGACTCCCGTCACCTGGTGCGTACATAGCCCCGCAAGTAATAGCATGTATTTAGTTCACCTATAGGGATAATTCCCCCTCACAAAGTTAGAAATGAGACTTACCTCGCTCCGAAATTCCATAACCGACTCCCAAGCCCTCCCGACAATTCCAATTGATGCACAATGCCCCAGAACTAACCAAATAACGGCAACCCAATGAAAATATACTCTAATATTTGTTAAAAATTCAAATTATATAAACTCCTATATCCGCTCAAGGAATTGAAAAAAATGCCCTCGAGCCCACGTGCCAGGAATCCGAAATTTCTCGAAGATAAATTCTACCCATAGCTTTACTAGTTCAAATAAACAATTTACTTAAACATTCATGGTCAATTCGTGGTAGAAATCCAAAATACAAATTTTTAGGTCTTTCCTCCAAAATCCCAATTTTCCACAATTTTTTTTCATGTTTTAACCCATGCATATACCTTGTATTTAACTTGAGATGAGTGGGAATATCTAACCTTGTGATCCTTGACGAAAACCCCTCCTTGAAGCTCCCCAAAATCTCCCATGACAAGTGAGATAATGAAGAAACGGCCAAGAAATCTCGTTTTAAAAACAATATGCCCAGCCTCATTTCCGCACATGCGATCCTCATCTCGCACCTGCGATTCCGCAAGTGCGATCAAACTCCCGCACCTGCGGCTTCCTCAGCTCCAGCCAAAACTCGCACCTGCGACCCATTGTCTGCATTTGCACCTTCACAGGTGCGGAAATTACATCACACCTGCGCTCCCAGCCAAGCCAGAAAAACCTCGCACATGCGGCGCCAAAGCCGCACCTGCGGCCAAAGCCTCGCAGTTGCGGTCACACCAGCAACTTCAGTTTTTCTCAACTTCAAATATTGATCTGTTAATCACCCGGAATCCACCCGAGGCCCTCGGGACCCTGTCTAATTACACCAACCTGTTCCAAAACATAATGCGGACTTGCTCGAGGCCTCAATTCACATCAAACAACATCGAAACCACGGGTCGCACTAAAATTCAAACTTTAAGAACTTGAAATTTCAAACTTTCACATCTGATGCTGAAACCTACCAAATCACGTCCGATTGACCCCCAAATTTTGCACACAAATCATATTCTACATTACGGACCTGCTCCAACTTCCGAAATCGCATTCCGACCCCGATATCAAAATTTCCACTTCCGGTCGGATTTCTCAAAAACCTTCAAATTTCTATCTTTAGCCAAATGACTTCAAAATAACCTACGGACATCTGAATTCACTTCCGATCGCGCTCCCAACTGTAGAATCACCATACAGAGCTATTCCCATGCTTGGAATCCCAAACGGACATAAATATCACTGAAATGCCCTTCAAGCCAAACTTAGGAAATTTCTTCAAAAATGCTGACCTCCACAATATACGTCGAAACGCTTCCGGGTTATCCAAATCCCGATCCGGAAATACACACAAGTTCGAAATCACCATACAAACCTGTCGGAACCTTCAAGTCCTGATTCGGAGGTCATTTACTCAAAATCCCCATCTTAGTCAATTTCTCCAACTTAAGGCTTCTGAAATGAGAATTATCTTTCCAATTTGACTCCGAACTTCCCGAAATTCAACTCCGACCATGCCTACGAGTCATGATACTTGAAATGGAGCTGCTCATGACTTCAAACCGCTAAACGAAATGCTAGAGCTCAAAACAACTGATTGGGTCATTACACAAACTCTCGAGGCGGGTATTCAAAAAATCCCAACTCATATCGAATGTCAACTTATCTTCAAGAGCTTCATAATCTTTCTCCCACTAGTCAATCTCGGCCTTCAACTCTTCTTTCTCAACTTTAGAAGCATCATAGGAAGTCTTCAAAGGGGCGAGGGAACTCTCCAAGAACTTGATCTTATCAGAAGAGGCACGGAGATCTTCTTGAGCTTGTGTAAGTGTTTGAACGAACTCTCCGACATAAGTCTCTTTCTGGTTAAGAAGTTCTTTCAAACCCCTTATCTCTTCAGTGGCTTTCCAAAGCTGCTTAGAAAATGAAGACTCAAGGATATCCTTGTCTTTTCCAACTTGACTTGAAGAAGACTTTTCAATTGCTAACTCAGTCGCAACCATCTTTGCTTGTTGCTCCAAGGCATTCTTTTTTTCAGCCAAAACTTCCTTCTCCAGTTGAAGACCCTCAAATTTCTCCTTCTAGTAGTCAGCTTCGGTACGTTAATCAATGACTTATTTCTCGGTATGGACAATCCTTTTCATAATCTCCATGACTATCAAATTGATCTACAAAAGAACGTAAGGTAGTTGTGGTTAAACAAAAAAAAACAACCACAAGAAAAAGAGAAGTAAAATTAAAACTCGAACCTTCAGAGATGAATGAAAAATATCATTCATCCAAGTCAAAGAACTGTGACTCTCCAACTTTCCCTTCTCTACTGGACCAAGCAAAGCTTTCAATCATTCATCAGCTTGACCAGATTTTTTCAGCAAATTCCCACTCTCAGGAACTTCAATGGTAATTTTCTTCATTGCTTTATTGCTACTAGAAGGTCCAACTTCTGCATGAGAAGTAGTAGCAACTGGAATGGTAGATGAAGTGGAAACAGTCACGGGGGGATCATTAGCAACAACTTAGGGTAGGGAATCTTGAGAACGAATAGGGACTGACACTGGAAGAGAAGCAAGTGGAAACACTTCAGACGGGACCAAAGGCTTCATTATCAAAACCACGGGAAAACAATTGATTAGTAGAATCATGGGGAGGAATATTTATCTCTTCATCGTAAATTACTAATGTAGCACTTTCTGGCTCTCTAAAAGCCTGGAAGGGTTTGAAATTGGAGGAGGGATAGCTTCATCATCGGAAACAACGCGTCTCCTTACTCGAGGCATGCGCACTAAAAAGCCCTCTTCCTGTTCCAATTCACCTTCAGAGCCACGGGCTCCGTCAACTTTTATTTTTGATGAAGAACTCAAAATTCTCTCTTGAGCAAGGGATACAGAAAGTCTTGTAGGAGAAATAGATGCGGGACTGACACCACGAATAGGTAAAACCTAGCAAAAGAAAGAAGTTAGGTAAAAAGCTCCCAAGCTAACACAAAAAGAAGAAGAGAAGTTAATCAGGAAAGGTACCGTGCGTTTTGACTTTCCAACCAAACCTTTGAGAAAGGTATTTCCAAGACCTTCTCTCCATAGGAGCAACTGACAATAACTTTTCTACCCAAACACGGAAGTTAGGAATCTCCTCGAAAACTTGCATGGTTGAAGAAAAAATAGACACGGGAGTATAAGTTTCTTTTTTCAAGAAAGAAAAGAAAAGATAAGGGAAAAATACTTACGTGCAAAATTCCACTTTTCTGGAAAGAGCATACTCTCTTCACCCACCAAATACTTGTGGGAGAAGAAACAAAGCGCGCATACCAGCCACGATCTCTATCATCCTCAGGGCTAACCAATACCCTTTTGCTTCTGGCCACGAGAGAAAAAACCCTAAATATGAAGCAAGTGATGAAAGGTAAAAGTTAGGGAAGCCAAGTTACACAGATAACGAAGGTATGCAAAAGCCCTCCAAACTATGGGACCGATCTGTCCTAGGCACACATTAAAGAAGGGGGAGAATTCAATAATTACTAGGCCAATAGGTGGTCTAAACCCTAAAGTGAAAGGATATGTATAAATAAAGGAATAACCAGCCTGATATGAAATTATTTTTGGTTTAAACCAGGAACTAAAACTGGGAAGTCAGGTTTCCAGTAGAATTCTCTTCGAATAAGAGAAATAAAATCAGTGGTAATTTGGGTAGGATAAAGATCAGCACGATCATGAGAGGCTAAAGAAGAAACTTGATTTCTAATGGTTTCACGATCAGATGAGAAAGAAAATTCCTGCGGTACGATTTCATCAACCGTTGGTTCACTTGATTCATATTTCTAGAAGAAGATCTAGGGGTTAAAGAAGCCCTAGGTTTAGAAGAAGAAGGAGTGGGAATACTGGTTTGAGAAGAAGAACCATGAATGGACCGTGGACCTAAACTATGAAGTTTTCCTCCTCTTCTACTTCTAACAGGAGCATATGAAGGAGCAAGTTCATCAACAATTACTACTTTGCGAGGATCGGGAGTTGATGAAGACATGGTTGTATAAGGAATTAACAGAGGAATATGCGTTGGAAAAGAAGGATTAATGAAGAAGAAAAGCACTATAGAATGAAGGTTTTGTAAAACCTAAGACATATGAGGTATTTATAAGAAGAAGTTACCATCATATAAAGTAAGTCATGATGAAGTGTCATAATGAAACCGCCACTTCGTGACTGATGCAACCACAGAAAAGCCCTAAAAATGCTGAGAAGCCACAGAACCAATCATCAGAAGCCACATGGCATATGAATTAAATGGAAGTGACGTACAAGGCGTTGGTTCAGAAGAAAACACAATGATTCTTGGGAAATGGCAGTAAAGAATTCCCGCCATAAATATATACCACTTCCCGAATATTCAATTATAGAATATTCAGAAAGTGGGGGACTATCTTTATTGGTGGTAAATAAATAGTACACATGGAATTATATTTAGCTGACAGAGCATGGTACGTGAAACAATAAGGAGATGATAATTGGCATATTTCATTTAAAAGATATGTAAAGCACAAGAAGTACGAGGCAAACACCCACGTGATAATAAAAGAATTAATGTTCGAATCTAAACAGTTGTTGAAGAGGCATGAGCGGAATGAATCAAGACTGAAAAGAGGGAAGGCTCACGAACCTACATTTAATGAGGAAGGAGAATCATAATCATTACAAAATCCTCATAGACAGTTACAATTACCAATCATAACAGACAATTAATACCATTAAAGCTCATAATGATTCCACCATAAATAGGAGGAAACGTTATATTTGTAAACTCCTATATAGGGAGAGAATCTCATTTGTAAGGACACATTCTGAGTATTATCGAAATATATTCACTTTTTCTTGCTTATTCAGTGCAATCAACTACTCTTTCTTATTTTTTGCTAATTTTATTTCCTTTTAAGTGAATTACTGAGGAAGTGAGGAGTTATTTGGTTATCAGTAACTTGAGTTCTTCTAAAAATAGGCTTTGACTAAAAAACTTATTTTTTGGTTAAACAATAGCACCTTATATTAAGGCACTATACTATAGCGTCTTATATAAGGCTCTATACCTTCCCGCTCATTTCAGGTTCAAATATAATACACTTTTAAAGGGCGCTCTACTTAATTGGGAAAACGTCCGTTAAGGTATAGCGCGCTTTAAAGGGCGTGATATATAAAAATGTCACTATGTTTTTTTCCACACATTTTGATTGTTTGAGTCCAAAAGAAGCACAATTTGGTTCCGGACTCGATAAATGTACCTCCGGCAATTTATCACAAATAAGACAAGAAGATGAGTTATAGAGAGATGTCTATGGACACAATGATGGAAGATGATGAGGATTCCTTTGTTTCTAATACATATGCTATCTTCTATTCCGCTTGATCTTTCTGGCTGGAGTCAAAGCTTGATATCAGATCCCAATATTCCCAATTTGTCTAATTCGATGAGTGTAGACGACGACCTCCAATAGCAGATTTTGATGGCTGCTGGCAGTTGTACAGATGATTTGGTTGTACCATCCGACGCATCTTCATTTAAGGATGATATAATAAGAAAAGTACGCATTTGGATATAAGAATTGTAAAATTCCAAAAAAATAGTGAAACATTTTTTCAAGTGAAAATAGTATTTGAAATTTAGAGTTGTGTTTGGACATAAATTTCAGTTTGGATTATTTTTTAAATTTTATGAGTTATTTGAGTGAAATTTTTGAAAAACAAATTTTTGGAATTTTTGAAAATTTTCAAAAAAGAATCTTCAAGTGAAAATTGGAAAGTTTATGACAAACGCTGATTTTGAAAAAAGTGAATTTTTTTTTGGAAAAAAGGAAAAAAAAAATATTCTATGTCCAAACGGGCTCAAAGTGTTTACTCTTAAAGTCGGATAACAATTTATAAGTGGTTTAAGGATATGTGATTTCACCTATCACAAATTGATGAATACAATAATTAATGTTAATAATTGGCTGAAAAATAAAGTAAACCAGTATAAAAATGCAATTTAGCCCTAGAGCTAGATCGCCCTCGAACCGGCTGAGAATATATTTAAGAAATATTAACTGAACTAAAGAGCAAAAGAGTTTAAGAGAAGAAAAGAATATTGTATTGCTTTGTTATGCGAGAGTTGAATGATTACAAATGATTAGAATCCCCCATTTATATAGTAGAGAAATTCTTCCTATGGTACAATTCTAAATACAGAAGAAAATCTCATGATTGGCTAAATAACCATTCTTGAATTGATTTGTGCCGAGATTTCCGCCACGATCCTCGACCAGTCACGAATATCTCGGCTTTCCGTTAGTAGGCTATCTTCTCGCTCGATATTTATCTCGCTTGGTCTCGATCCTTCTGGCCTCGATCTCTCTTGGTACTTCAAATCCCGAGTTTGGTACCGCACCTTCATGTCTCGATCTGTTATAACACGGGATCGATCCTCGATCTACCATCTTGGTCTCAATTAGTCAAACAAAATTGGGTGAGCCCGGTTTCGACCTTATACATATAGTCCCCTTATTTTTTGGAGTGTAATGGCAAGAAATGAATTGAGCCCTTTACCCTGATTTGTCATGATGTGAGCACCATGACGTAAGCAACAGAGGCGACCGAAACGTCCCGTAGGTACAGTTCCCCGGGCATTTAATGTGCGTCAGTTGATGGTCAGCCACCACCAGTCTTTGAACCGTCGCCGTGAAACCCATAAATAGGTCTCTTTTCTATTTTTTCAAACTTTACTTTCAATATCTTCTACTCTAATCATCCAAGTTATTTACATTCCTTAAGATTCTCATCTTCAAGTCTTTGAGTTCCATTGTCAATCCCTCCTAAAACACCAAATACTATCATCTCCATTCTTCTTTGCCCTCAAAACCAAATGGAGAAAACGTCAAAGACTGTGTCACAAAAAGAAGTCGCTTCCTCATCTCGGCCGACCAGCGAGAAAACAGCGGCGGTGCCACGCCCTGAGGAGTGTGTTCTCGGGGTGGTGGAGGGGGGGAGAGGGGGGTGCGTCATCAGTCTGATTTTAAGATCGAGTAAAACCTCATCGATTTTTGGTCGATGCGAGCTGGTATTGAGATACATATGCTCGATATCAAAAACTTTCTTGAACAAGTGAAGAAGGACTGCAACTGGGGAAATAAAGTGGTCGTGATACCGGCCCCAGAAGAAGCAATCACCACCAACGTGGAAGGGTTTTTGAGTGTTTACCCTAACCCTTTCACGTTGGGTCCCCTCGATCCGGACATCATCGACTTCTGCAAGAAATATTGGGTGACCCTTTGTCAAATTGATCCCTCCTTTTGGAGGATTGTGATATTGCTTCGTTTCTTTGTGAGCAAAGTCGATGGGCTTCCCTTTACCCTCTACCATATGATCAGATTGTACAGCCCCCGACTTTATCGAGGTGGGTTAATAAAATCCAGTGCCAGACCACCAAGACACTCATCTCGAGTAATTAAGAAAAAAAAGTTTGAGGTTAGATGGGTTGGTTCGTCGGAGTGAGGACCTCGGACCTGATTCCGACTGAGAGCATGTCATTTCCGGAGAGACGGAATATGAAACGTAAGTATTATGCCATTATTAGTTTCTGTTTGTCTTTTTTATGTCTTCATTTTTTCCGGTGTAGCTACTACTTGGATGTCGGGTATGGTCCCTCACCTTGAGAGCTGGGTCAGGAGCCTGGTTTCGACATCGACATATGCTGAGCCCGCATGGCGCGATCTATCAAAGGGACGGTGGGAGGATAAATATCAGGGCAAGTCTCGATCTATTATTTGATGATTTACTAAAATGCCATTTCGAGCTTACTCGGTTCCCCTTTTTTGTATCTTGGGAAAGATGCAACCATGAGACCCTCATCCGGCGATGAAGAAGCCTCACTACCCATCTTGAGGCAAGCTAAGGAGGGCAAGAGAAAAAGGACCTTGACTTCGGAGGGGAAAGAGCCTAAAAAGAGAGCAACTCGTAAACCAAAAAAGAACGTCATCCCGCTGTCTATGGAGTCAGCCCAACTCCTAAGGGAGGAAGAAGAAGAAGAAGAAGAAAAAGAAGACGATTCTGGACTGGTGGCCTGAGTAAGGACAAATACCAAGGCTTAAAAGGCCACTGAGTCGGTAGGAATAGAAAATATTCTACCTCGAGCTGGTAGGGTCTCGGGAGAAGACTTGGCCGAAGTCCCCGAGCCGGCTAAGGCCGAAGGTGCCTCACCTCGAGGTGAGAAGGCCTCTGAGGAGGTGGTGGATGCTGCTGCGATGGCTGGGCTCGAGATTCCTCGAGACAGAGAGAATTCCCCAAAGTATCCACCTGGGGAAATAGAGATCGGAGACTCCCCATTATTTCCATCATTTTTTGAGGAAATGATTCGGGAGGCTCGGGTCATGAAGACTCCTTACTTAGAAGGAGATCATGGAGAGGAGGACCCTTTCCGTGGTTATTTCGTTGGGGTCGATATGGTCTGAGTGACTTGGAAGTACCGAGGAAGGACTCAGGCGAAACTTCCTCAAGTTTCATATTGACCAGCCAGTTCCCGGCCCTTAGTGTCGATCCCGGATTCCAATGAACGATCGTCATCATAGTCCCAGAGGATGCACGAGTTTTTGTAGCCACCATGGGGGTGGCAAGTTATATTTGGAGTTTGGTCATTGAGGAAGACCAAGCTCTGATGGACGAGGTAGGAGTGCCTTGTCTCTTTAATGAGGCCTAACAAGCTTTGAACAGGGTAAGTCCTTACTCCCTTTGTCAATATCCATCTTCATACTTGAGTTTTTTCTCTTCTCGTATAACTCATTCTTTTCTGTTGTATAGGCCTCGGTGATTCATCACAAACCTTTCTCTCGATCTCAAAGGGAGATGAATTGGTATGAGGCCAAGGTTCGAAGGCTTATTGAAGAGAAGAATGCCTCCAAACTTGTCAGTGAGCAAAGAGAGGAGGAAATAAAAGGCCTTCGTGTTGAGCTAGAGGCGGATCAGAAAGAATAGACTGATCTGGCCGAGCAGGTAATAAAAATCTTAGAGGTTTTTGACATTGGTTTGGGTGTGACGGATAATAGTTCGGTCCCACAGTTCTAGTAGAAGCTCGAGATAATCGAGAAACTTCGTGAAGAAGTGGACGCGGTGAAGGCGGAGCTATAGCATGGAATCAAAACATGGACCGTCTGGCCTCAGAGAAGGAGGCTGCTCGGGCTCAGCTATCGTCGGCTGAAAGCCAACTCCAAGGCATGAAAGAGAAAAACTTTGTGCAAGCTATTAAAATCGAGGAGTTCCAGACTCGGTTGGGTTCAGCAACCTCCGACCGAGACAAGCTGGTCATAGAACTTTCAGCGGCCAAATCTGAGGCTGAGGCGACCAAGGACGATGCTGAGGCAATTCTGACCGTCTACCGGTTCGACGCTGAAGCCACTCAAGCTCAAGCAAAGGAAGTTGCCGATGTTTCTCAGGTTCGAGCATATTGAGTTGCCGAGCATGCCAAGTTCCCATCTCGAAGGGAGAATCTCGAGGAGATCCACACGCATGGCTTCGATCTCACTGCCGAAATCGAAAATGCAAAAGAGCTTGAAGTCGAAGCCAAAGCATTGGCCTCTACTGATGATGATGATTCCGGGAGAATGAGTGGGTCCAAGAGTGGAGAAGACCCCGGGAGTGAAGATGTTGCTCCTGGGGAAGATTAAGTACTTGGGATATTTTTTGGATTTTTTTGTATAGAATTCCAATCAGGCCATGTTTCCCTTGTAAATAACTTTTGATATATATAAAGATCTTTTTCCTTTTCTGTCTTGTCTCGTGAAATTTCACTTCATTTATGACTTATGAAATTTGTGCTTCATTTATACCTTATGAAATTGTTATTCATAACTTCGAGGTTTAGGCAATTCTACCGAAACCGAACTAGTATAGTTTTGTGATTGAGTGAGTGCTTGCTCGGACTCGAACTAAGGTAACCCTTAGGTTTTATTTGAGCGAGGACAATCTCTCGAACTCAAAGCAAAAAATATCCTTTAGGCTTCTGCATTATGCCAATATAGCCTTTGTATAAAGAATGTTTACATCTTTCTTCCCTTATCGTCTTAAAAAGTTTATATCATTTGTATTAGTAAAATAAGTAATGCCTTAGCATGAAATAAGGGATTGTTCGAGAGTTCGAACAATTTTGTACTCATTAGAGTTTTCAAGGCTTGACATTATCGAAGCCCTTTATAATTTTCCCGAGGGTATCCCTTTTCATAGGTTTATGAAAATATTCGAATGCCTATTTTATTACGGAATTCGGACGTCTCCGAACCGTGTTAATTCGTCTGTAACCTTTTTAATTTGGGACTTGCCTTTTGGGCTTATTTTCCTGTCTCACTTCGAGCTTGCCCGAAGTGTAAGTCCCCAAGTAGAGTGGTCGTGGCCTATAAAAATCGAGGGTTGCCTTTAAGGTTTTATGATATCGAAGTTTTAATAATTCGATCTCGTTATTTTTCGGACGACAGTCCCCGAGAGTGGGGTTAGGTGTTCGAACTTCAGTTATGATCGTTTACACAATAAATCAAGGAAAAATCGGCAAGGAAAAATACTTCTCTTAATAGATGATTATACATGTGTACATATTTAATGTCAGGGCTCGAGAAACCTATATAGGCACGGTTCATTCGACCGTTTGACCCTTACAAAATTTACCTATCGAGACCCCACTGTCACGAAGTGATTTTCTTGCAACAAAGCTGACATTCGAGGGTAATTCCCCCCCCCCCCCCCCCCCCAATATTCAAGGTTTATTATAAAGAAGCCTCGGATACTGTTGAATTGTTCTAAGTTAGCACGATCAATGGTTGCCTCGTAAAAAACCTCGCTGGAAAACCCATTTGGAACAAAATCAGTCTAAGGGAAAAAGAGTGCAACACGTGCTTTGAGACCTAAAGACTTCATGTTGAAGGATCCATCGTCGTTCCTAATCGAACACCTGCAATGGTTAATTTTATATATAAATGAAAATGGAAGGGTCGTACCTTAGCAGTAGTATCGTTTTAGGAGCGATATGTTCCAATTGTTCGATAGGTGTTCGCCGTTCATCGTGCCGAGCTTGTAGGATCCTTTACCGATGATGTCGAGGACCTGATACGATCCCTCCCAATTTGGACCCAGTTTTCCTTCATTCGGACTTCGAGTGTTGATGGTGACTTTTCTTAGCACCAAGTCCCTGATTCTAAAATGTCGAAGATTAGCTCTTCTATTGTAGTACCTTTCGATCCGCTGATTTTGAGCGGCCAATCGAACGAGGGAGGCTTCTCATCTTTCATCCAATAATTCTAGGCTCGTATTCATGGCCTCGTGATTGGATTCTTCTGTTGCATATCGGAACCTGAGGGTAGGTTCCTCGACCTCGACCGAGATAAGAGCTTCGGTACCATAGACTAAAGAGAAGGGTGTTGCCCATACTAGACTTCGATGTTGTGCGGTACGCCCAAAGAACCTCGAGCAGTATCTCTCTCCACTTTCCTTTGGCGTCGGTTAGTCTCTTCTTAAGATTTTGGATAATGGTTTTGTTGGTCGATTCGGCTTGTCCGTTCCCACTAGGATGATAAGGTGTGGATAAAATTCTTTGGATCTTGTGATCCTCGAGAAATTTAGTCACTTTACTGTCGATGAATTTCTTTCCATTATCATACACAATCTCGGCAGGCATCCCATAATTGACATGTAATGTGGTCCCAAATGAAGTCTATGACTTCCTTTTCTCTGACTTTCTCGAAATCTTGTGCTTCAACCCGCTTAAAAAAATAGTCAGTCATAAATAAAATAACCTAAGCTTTACTTGGGGCCGAGGGGAGAGGGTCGACGGTGTCCACTCCCCATTTCAATGCCCAAGGGGATAAGACCGAGCGGAGCTGTTCCTCGGGTTGGTGAATCATCGGTGCATACCTTCGACATTTGTCTCACTTTCGAACAAACTCTTTTGTATTCTTTTCCATATCGACCCAGTAGTACCCTGCTCTGATAACTTTGTACCAATGATTCAACACCGGAATGGTTTTCTCAAGTGCCTTCGTGAATCTCCTGTCGGACATAGTCAGTATCTCCCGCTCCCAAACATATTGCCAATGGTCCATCGAAGATCCTCCTAAACAGTGTTCCATCCTCGCAAAAAGTGAATCGTTCTACCTTTGTGCGTAGAGCTCTCGACTCCTTTGGATCTGATGGGAGCTTCCCGTTCTTTAGGTATTCTATGTACTTGTTTCTCCAATCCCAAGTCAGACTTGTAGATTATTTCGGCGTGGACTTCTTCTATCACTGATCTTGAGAGTTGTACGACAGTCCCCGAGTTAAGTTCGTCATCTTCGACCGATGACCCTAATTTTTCAAGGGCGTCGACCTCGTTGTTCTTTTCTCGAGGCAAATGTTGTAATGTCCACTCTTTAAACCGATGTAAAGTTACCTGTAGCTTATCAAAGTATTTCTGCATTTGGTCTTCTCGAACTTCGAAAGTCCTGTTGACTTGGTTTACCATGAGGAGGGAATCACATTTGGCCTCGATGACCTCTGCTCCCACGCTTTTAGCCAACTCGAGACGTGCAATCATGGCCTCATACTCGGTCTCATTGTTAGTTAAATTTCGAAGTCTTGATAGATCATCTAATAATATTACCCGTGGGTGGTTTCAGAACGATACCCAGCCCGGACCCCTTCATGTTCGAAGCGTTGTCTATGAAGAGGGTCCACACCCCCGATGATGTACCTGATTTTAATAACAGTTCTCTTTCGACCTCGGGTACGAGGGGTGGCATGAAGTCGGCCACGAAGTCTGCCAAGATTTGAGACTTGATGTCCATTCAGGGTCGATACTCGATATCATACCCACTGATTTCGACGGCGCATTTAACCAATCGACCCAAAAGTTCGGTAATATTACGAAGGGGATAGGTAGTTACAACACATATTGGATGACACTAGAAGTGCAGTTTTAATTTCCTATAGGCGCTTATTGAATCAAGTGTTAATTTTTCTAAGTGTGGATATCTGGTCTCGGCCTCACCTAAGGTCTGACTAACGTAATAGACAGGGAGTCGCATACCTTGTTCTTCTCATACCAGGACTACACTTACCGCTATCTCTGAGACTGCCAAGTACAAGTAAAGTTGCTCGTTCACTTTCGGGATATGAATCAACGTCGGGATCGATAAATACCTCTTTAGTTCTTCTAGGTCCTGTTGACAATCCGGAGTCCATGCAAAATTATTCTTCTTCTTAAGCAGCGAGAAAATCGGTGGCTCATATCTGAGGGTCTCGAAATGAATCGCCCTAGGGTGCCTATGCGCCCCGTTAGCCTTTGTACGTCCTTTACATTATCTACGACCGTGATATCCTCGATAGCTTTGATTTTATCGGGGTTGATCTCGATTCCCCAATCGGATACCATGAAGCCAAGAAACTTGCCCGAGCCGACCCTGAACGCACACTTTTCTAGGTTGAGCTTCATATTGTACTTCCTCAGTATATCAAAAGTTTCTTGCAAGTGTTTTAAATGGTCCTCTGCTCGCCGGGACTTAACTAACATGTCATCAATATAACCTCCATTGATTTCCTATTTGTTCTTCGAACACTCTGTTTACTAGCGTTGATAAGTTGCACCAACATTTTTTAGTCTGAACGACATTACATTATAACAATAGGTGCCATATTTAGTGATAAATGAGGTATTTTCCTTATCCTCCGGGTTCATCTGTATTTGGTTGTACCTAGAGTAGGCATCGATAAAACTGAGAATCTCATGGTCGGCCGTGGCATCGATCATACGGTCAATATTAGGCAAAGGAAAGGAATCCTTAGGGCATGCCTTGTTCAAGTATTTATAATCTATGCACATTCTAAGTTTATTTCCCTTCTTAGGGACTACTACTACGTTTGCTAACCATTCAGGATATTTTACTTCCCAAATGGACCCTATTTTGAGAAGTTTGGTTACCTCGTCCTTAATGAATGCATGCTTAACCTCGGATTGGGGCCTTCTTTTTTGCTTTACTGGACGGGACTTCGGGTCCAAGCTTAGTCGATGGGTAGTGATTTCTAGTGGAATCCCTGTCAAATCGAGATGGGACCAAGAAAAGCAATCCATGTTATCTAAAAGGAATTGAATAAGTTTTTTCCTGAGCTCGGGGGTTAACCATGTGCCCAGTATACCTTTCGTTCGGGCAGATACTCGATCAATATGACTTGTTCCAGCTCTTCAATCGTTGATTTGGTGGCGTCGGAGACATCCGGAATTATGAAAGATTGGGGTATCCAATAGTCATCATCCTCGTCTATCCCCTTTTTCACCGATTGGGTCGAGGCTAGTGTCGGTGGTTGCTATTTGGCCTCCTGTTTTCCCTTTGAATCTGATCCCTTTTCTGATGAGAGTGCCGATACCGGTATCACTTCGTCGACCGCAAACATCTCCTTGGCTGTAGGTTGCTCCCCGTACACTGTTTTTAATCCCTCCGGTGTTGGGAACTTCAAAACCTAGCAAAGGGTCGATGGTACTACCTTCATGTTATGGATCCAAACGTCTTTCGAGCAAGGCCTTGTACCTCATGTCACCCTCGATCACATGGAACTTTGTTTCTTGGATGGTCCCGGCCACGTTTACTAGCAAGAGAATTTCGCCTTTGGTGGTTTCACTTGCCATGTTGAAACCATTAAGAACCTGGGTCGCGGGCACAATTTGATCCTGTAGGCCGAGCTTCTCTATGACCCTCGATCGGATGATGTTGGCTGAGCTACTTAGACCAATCAAAACACGATTAACTTGAATTTTATTCATAAGAACATATATTATCAGTGCGTCATTGTGGGGTTGTAATATCCCCTCTGCATTCTCGTCATTGAATGACAAGGTCCCTTCTGGTACATAGTTCCGAGTTCGCTTTTCCCTCGTAATCGATACCTGGTGCACTTGAATACGGATCCTTGTGGACTGTCAACCCCACCGAAGATCTTATGAATCATGTGTTATGGTTCTTCATGTTAATTCTTCCTGTTCGAATCTCTGTCTCTTAAGTGGTTCTTATCTCGGTCGCTCATGAATTCTCGAAGATGACCCTCGTTAAACAAACGGCTACCTCCCCCCCTCAGCTGTCTACAGTCATCTATTCTATGACCATGAGTACCATGGTATTTGCATATCTAATTAGGATTTCTCTGGGTCGGATTGGTCTGTAGGGGTCGGGGCCACCTGGTGTCTTTGATCCGTCCAATGGCTGATACAATAGCCTATGCATCAACGTTAAAGTTGTATTCCGATAGTCCAGGTGCTTCAGTGGGCTCGACATTTTTATCGAAACCACTCTTACTCATGAGCCCTCGGGAGCTCTGTCCTCGGTTATTTCTTTGATCATTTCGAACGGGCTTACGTCTAGGACCACTATTTCTTTGATCTCCACCGTATGGTCGATACCGATTCCTGTTCGATCGTGGTTCTCTATCGATGTCCCTTTGAGCTCTGACAGTGGGCCTGTTTAGATAAACTGAACCGGAAAGGGTCCCCAACTGATCATCATCGACCTTGATTTTTGACTGGTACTGATTGTTCACATCGGCCCAAGTCACAACTAGATATTCGATTAAATTTTTTTTTAACTGTCGAGAGGCCATCGAACATCGTATGTTCAGCCCTTGAGTAAAATCCTAAACGGCCCAATCATCTGCGACCGGGGATAGGTCCATACGTTCCATCTGGAATCGAGATACGAACTCTCTGAGCATTTCTTTATCTTTCTGCTTCACTTTGAAGAGGTCCGACTTCATAGTGTCGACCTTTATGGCTCCAGAGTGTGCTTTTACGAAAGAATCTGCAAGCATGGAAAATGAGTCAATGGAGTTGGAAGGCAAATTATGATACCATATCTGTAACGACCCGACCGGTCATTTTTCTTTGTAGAACCCTGTGCCCTAAATAAGACTTCTCATATTTGCTTTTATTGATTTATGACTTGCGGGGATGGTTGGTTCGAGATTTGGAAGAGTTTGGGTTGAAATTGGAACACATGGTTCCTTAAGGTTGGCCTAAAAGGCCAAGTTTGAATTCGGTCAATATTTTGAGTAAACGACGTCGAAATTGGTATTTGAAGGTTCCCATAGGTTCGTATGATAATTTCGGACTTGGGCATATGTCCGTAACGGGTTTTAAATGACCAGGGAGCATTTCGGCGCCAAATAGCGAAATAAGATTCTTGAAGTTCAATTGAGGTTCGGAACGTGTTTTGCTGATATCGAGGTCCAAACGGAATTCCGAGACCGAGAATAGTTCCGTAATGTCATTTAAGACTTGCACGCAAAATTTGGTATCATTCTGAGTAGTATAAGTATGTGTTCGGCGTGTTGGAAGTAGATTTTAGAACTTAAAGTTCATAAGTTCGATTCAATTGGTTTTAGGGTGTGATTCTTGGTTTTAATGTGGTTTCGGGCGTTTCGAAGGTTCGAGCAAGTCCATTTTATGATTTACAACTTGTTGGTATGTTTGAACGGGGCCTCGGGGGTCCCGGATGCCATTCGGACGTCGCGCGAGGCGATTCCAAGCTCAAAATGAGCTGCTGGCACCAGTTCGGGTGCGACCGCACCTGCGGAAGGCTATCTGCATGTGCGAGACTGCACAAACGGTCGACCCCTTGCAGATACTGCCATAAAGCGGATGCCCAGGTTACGCAGATACGGTCCTTTTCCGCAGAAGCGGTGCCGCAGGTGCGGGAACCCTTCCGCAGGTGCGATCCTTGCCAGCCTTTCCTCTTGCCGCAAATGCAGACAATGATCCGCAGAAGCGAGACCGCAGGTGCGGTCCACGCGCCACAGGTGCGAAAGGACTGGAGGCAGTGAGGTTATTTTAAAACAGGACTTAGGCTTATTTGAGGCCATTTCTTTCATCCTTGGGCGATTTAGGAGCTTAAAAAGGAGGGATTTCAACTTAGCATTTTGAGATAAGTTATTCCTACTTGATGTGAGTCTAATATTTTGGGTAGATTAACACATGAAGATTAGTGAAAATTATGAGTATAGAGTAAAACCTAGGGTTTTGATAAAAATAGGATTTAACCACGAAATTGGTTATGGAATCTAGTAAAAATCATATATTGTTGCTCCTAAGGTTATGGGTAACAACTTTCTTTAAGAATTTACGAAATCCGAGCATGTGGGCCCGGAGGTGAATTTTAGGAATCTTACAAATTAGCTTGGGTAACCACTTAAATGGTGGAATTATGAACTTTGAGCATATATTGAATTGTTTATGTAATGTTTGGCTAGTTTCAAGTTGTTGGGCGTCAAATTTGGAGGTTTGAGCGCATTCTTGAATCATGAAGTAGGTTTGATATGAGGTAAGTCTCATTTCTAACCTTGTAAGAGAGAATTGTCCCTATAGGGTAAATAAATAATTGGTTGCTACTATTTGTGGGGGCTACGTCCGGGTAGTCTAGGATTCAAAAGCATGCTTACTTGCCATACTTGTGAATGTTATTGATAAACTTCCCAAATTCGCATTTAGAGCATCATGGGAACTGACGTCGATGGGGTTTGCAGCCGGTACTCACTCGAGGTCAGCCTGAGGTACTTCCATCTTGGGGCAGCTATGTTGTCGTTTTCCCCATGAAAACCAAGGCCATTGTCGGCGTGTGTGGGTACTGTTTGAGAGTTCGACATGTTGATCCTGAAATCAAAAATACTTACGATAACAAGCGTAAAGCAGTGTGTGTTATGAAAATTAGTACCAAGCAATCACTATTATCCTTAGCCCCGTAGAGGGCGCCAAACTGTTTAACCTTAAAATTGGATAACAATTAAATTTATAAATGATTTTAAGGATATGTGATTTCACCTAGCACAAATTGATGAATACGATAATTAATGTTAATAATTGACTGAAAAATAAAGCAAACTAGTATAAAATGCAATTTGGCCCTCGAGCTAGATAGCCCTCGAACCAGTTGGGAATATATTTAAGAAATATTAATGGAACTAAAGAGCAAGAGAGTTTAAGAGAGAAAAGAATATTGTATTGCTTTGTTATGTGAGAGTTGAATGATTACAAATGATTAGACCCTTCCCCCTCCCTTCCCCTACATAATAGAGAAATTCTACTTATAATACAATTCTAAATACAGAAGGAAATCTCATGATTGGATAAATAACCGTTCTTGATTTGATTCGTGCCGAGATTTCTGCCACGATCCTCGACCGGTTACGGATATCTCGGCTTTCCGTTAGTAGGCTATCTTCTCGCTAGATATTTATCTTGTTTGGTCTCGATCTCGCGTGGTACTCGAATACCGAGCTTGGTACCGCACATTCATGTCTCGATCTATTATAATACGGGATCGATCCTCGATCTACCATTTTGGTGTCGATTGGTCAAACAACATCGATTGAGCCCGATTTCGACCGTATACGCAAAGTGATCGGCTAGAGATAAGGATATTTGAGATCAATCACTTTCTTTTTCTTCTTCTTTCTTTTTTCTTCTCATTCTTTTTCTTCTTCTTCTTCTCCAAAAGAATTTTCAACGAGATTATACATGTTGAAGAGATCCATCACTTACCCTTTTTTCAGAAACTTATACTTGTTTAACAAATCCAGGTTCCTCACATGATTTCAGAAAGAGAAGACGTAGAAAGTTTAATCATAACTTGAACCCTGAAAAGTGGACCTTCGAGGTGCCCATAGATAAATCATTAGGGATTTTGCATTTAATCAGATAGTACCCCCGGATAAATTCATTTGGGAGTAATTAAATTAGGAGTAAATTTTATGGGTGATCAACTTTGTGTTTATTATGCAAAAGTTACTTTTCTTTATTTTGTTTCGTAAAGTCATTCAACTTTTATGTTCATTAACCAAAAGTCATTTTTGTTACGCAAAAATCATTTATGTTGCTCTAATTATCACAATAATCACTTTGACAAGATTTTACAAATCATTCACTTGAAAAATCTATTATGCCTTGACATTATAATTCATCTCATTTATGTAATACCTTATGTATTATATGCTATATAATATACTTTTACCCAGTATTTTACTTATAATTAAAATAACTTGATATTATTTATTAATTATTCTTATAATATATTTGTACATTTAATTTTATTAACGTTTATTTTCAAGATACATAAGTAGCACTATTAAATTTGTCAGTAATATTACCGTGAACAAATCTCAAGTCCATGTTCTTAACCAAACTTAATAAAATATTTTTAATGAAAATTCTAAAAAAGCTTACAGATTTATCGGCCAACACACACTCATTATCAAATAAATAAAATACACCAAATTTAGCATAATGATACATCATTTGAATACTTTCAAATAAATAATATTAACAGATAAAGATTTAATAATATTAATATTTAAAATAAATATCTTTGAATTTTTTAAAATTTTTATTGACTATAAAAAATTATCATTTGTTAAGTAAATCTGTTTTCAAATAAATATTTTTTATATTTAAAATATGTTCATGTTTAAATATGATTAAACAAAGTGAGTGCCATAAAAAAATTAAATATATGAATATATTATAAAAATATAAATAAAATAATTTAAAGTTATTTTAAATTATAAGTAAAATGCCTAGGTAGAAATATATTATATAGTATATCATATATAAGATATTACATAAATTAGAGGATTTATAATTTCTTCAAGTAAAAGTATTATGAAATCTGGCCAAGGTAACTTTTGTCATAAATAAAGTAAAGTAAAATATTTTTTGTGTAACAAAAGAAAGAAAAATAACTTTTAGGTAATGAACACAAAATTGAATGATTTTTACATAACAAAAAGAAGAACAATTACTTTTGCGTAATGAACACAAAGTTGAATGACCGCCCATAAAATTTTCTCCTAATTAGAGGAGAGTTAAATTTGAATTTGCTCTATGCTACTGAGGTACAATCTATAATTGAAAATAAATTATTAGATATTGTGTTAAATTATAGTTTGCACTAAAAATTTTTGAATTACGAAGAACTAGATTTTTTCAATCACACTTAATGCCACTATAAAGAAGTCTCAAGTCATGATGTGATTAGAAATTCATTAGATTACATAAACAAGAAATACAAAAATAACAATTTTAAAGTCGTCCAAGCATCTAATTAACAGAAGGAAAAGACTTATTTTCAAAAAGAAAATCTATGATGAATTTCAAATTTTAATATAGTATTTTCACATATAATGAAACGTTCAAAACCACACATATTTATAATAATCAATATTCTATTTAATTGCGATTGAATTACATGAATTATATAACTTTAAATTAAAAATAAATTCAAGTTGCTTAAATTAAATATAGAACATTTTTAGATCCAAACAATAAATCTACCATTAAAAACAATTGTACTAAACCGAACCTCATCAATCATTTAAACTCTTAAATTAAAAAAGCTATAATAATACGGTGTCCCTTCGGGATATCCGATAAAATCGAAAGGATATAGAGAAGATTAACACCCTGCGCAAGGATGACATGAAGGATGCCACACATCGAGAAATGATCCAAATTCTTTATTTTTTTTTATTTACAAAAATTATAATTCATTTCATCCACAAAGTAGGCTTGAGGTACACTGTTAAATAGGGAAAATGTCATTGTATAGTCGTTCTATAAATAATAGCATATATATATATATATATATATATATATATATATATATATATATATATATATATATATA